>PVKE010001755.1:28795-93748 GCA_004027555.1 Craseonycteris thonglongyai
TCAGTGCATATTTATTTCTATTTTACTTTTGACAGATAGAGAGAGAGACAGAGACAGAGACAGTTAGAGAACCGAACTGTGGGAACTCCCCAGTTCAGCATGTGGGTCCTGCCTGGGCCGGAGCCGGGATTCGATCCTCGGTCCTCGTGGCCTCAAAGCGAGCGCTCAACCCGCTGAGCCGTCCCGGCTTTCCCCTATATTCTTTCTTTAAATCAGAATTTCTTAACCTCAGGCACCGTTGACGGTTTGGACCACATGATTCTTGGTCGCGGGGCTGCCCTGTACACTATAGGATGTTTAGCAGCACCCCCAACCTCTACCCACTTGATGCCACACGCACCTCTCCCAGTGGTGACGACCAAAAGTGTCTCCAGACATTTGCCAAATACCCCTCCCCCCAAACATCGCCAGATGTCCCCTGGGAGGGAAAGATCACATCCTCTTGAGAACCACCGCTTTAAACATACCCATTTTTTCTACCTAAGTCAATTTATTTTTCACAGGACAGATTACTTACTCCACGCACAGGAACCACACTGCCTGCACTAACCTCCCACCTCTGGCCTGCCTTTTCTCATCTGTCAGGGGGGGGAAATACATTCACTTGACAGAGTCCAGCCTTAAAGGGGTGGCATAAATAATCCACATGAAGCCCAGAGGTGTTGAGACCTTATTCCCACCCCCTTTCTCCTGCCCTCTGCAGAGTGCAAGGATGTGAACAAGGTCGCCTACTGCCCCCTAGTGCTTAAATTTCAGTTCTGCAGCCGAGCCTATTTCCGCCAGATGTGCTGCAAAACCTGCCATGGCCGCTAGTGGGCGCGCAGCCCCCTCAGTCACAACTGGGCGCTGGCTTGTGGGGGATCGGGCCTGCAGCTGGCCTGCCTGAAGGAGTCGCGAGGGCGGGATCTGGGAGTGAAGGGTGAGATGGAGCCAGAAGTTATTTATTGGGAACCCCTGCAGGGCCCTGGCTGGGAGATGGAAAGGAGCTGGCCACCCCCAGGGCCCCTGCTGAGCACCTCCCCTAGTTCACAGTGAGAGCCCCTCCGGGGTAGGTTGGAGGAGGGAACAACTTAGCGCCCTTTTCACCCAACCCTAGGGTGTCCCCCACGTCGCCCCCACCTTTGATCGGAATATGTACTGTGAAGAGTGGGGGTGGGGAAGGGGGTCAGCCAGTGCCCTGACCCCCAGCACCGCCCTGTGCCTTGACCCCCTCCACTCTGAGCTGGAGGGGGTGTGTGTGCGCTATGGGGGAAGGGAATTAGCACCACCTCCCTGACGCCATTCCCCTGACCAGACCCGCCACAGGGGTGGGGCAGAGCTGAAACTATCCTCTCCCGCTTCTGCCCCACCTGCCTCCACGGTGCTACAGGCCCTGCCCTGGGGCCCACGCCCTCTTCACCAGGAAGCCCCACATCAATAAAGTTCTGTCTAGTGTAGATTTCCCAGCGTGTTCTGTGTGTCCCCACCTCAGACTGCAAGCTGCCCCAGCAGCCCAGAAGGGGGCTTCTGCCAACACAGTCTAGAGCCCAGGGGTCTTAAGACAAAAAACTACAGCTTGTCACGGAGGTTCTCAAAGCCACAGTCTGGTGTCTGCCACGCTCCCGGTCACTCGGTACACTCCAGCTGCCCCCACGTCCTGGAATTTCTTCAGCCTCCCGCCATCTTCCGTCTTGGGGCCTTTGCTTGAACTGTGGCCTTGGCCAGGTGTACCCTCCCCTTCCCTCTTCAGCAGTTTACTCCAACTCACCCTGCAGTCTCAGCATAAGGGCGCCCCTCCCAGAAGTCTCCCCTGATGCCAACAAGGTGGGGGTCCTCCTGCCCCACTCTTAGTGCCTGGGGGCGTTTGCTGAGGTCAGCAGGCAACACCACCATGGGGTGAGTAACCTTGCACAAGACAGGGAGCGAAGGGATCCTCCCCACATGGGGCCGTGAGGGGGTGCAGAGCCCGGACAGCCTCTGGCAGGGGGCTGTGCCACCTGGAGCGCAGGGCTCCTCGAGCCCTCCAGCCTCCCTGCCAGGGCTTCCAGCGCCCAGGCTTCCTCCTCGGCCTCCTTTCTGTGTGGCACAGCGAGGTGACAGCCTTTTGAGACCTGCCATTTACTCAAATCAGAGGTCACCAGTACGTGGCCTGCTGAGCCTCCAAAGATCAGGCCATGGATGGATCCTGTGTGTGCCAGGCATTGTTGGGAGGGGCCACGCCCCCATTTATAATGAAAATATGGGACACACCACCACCACCCCCCAGAAGTAACAGCTGGGGGTCGTTAAATCCAGATCAGACCTCCAAAGTCTGGAACCTTCCAAGTGCACCTGGCTCCTGGTACCCTCCACACCCGCTGCATGCGTGTGCGTGCGCACGCGCGCGCACACACGCACACACACACACACACGCATGGGCCATTCAGCAAGGACCAGCAGAGGCTGCTCTGGAAGCAGCATTTGCTCAGGGGTGCCCAGAGCAAACACATCTGAAGTGGTTTTGAAGAGCCCTGAGCAGCCCACACGCTTCCTGGGGTTGCCCTGGACTGGGTGGTCAGTCCTGCGGCCAGCTGACCTGCCTGCCCCCGAGGAATTGGAGCAGGGGCCTTCTGGGGTCTGGCCGAAGCTGCCATTGGCCCTTGACCTTAGGCTCAGAGACCTGCCAGCCTTGAGCTCTCTCCCCGCCCTCTGGGCCCAGCTTCCCTCCCCTGTAGCCGGGGCCCCTCCCGCCAAAGGAAGTGAGAGAGGGGCTGTTTAAGAGGAACTAGGGCCGGGAGCCTGGTGAGGGAGAAGGAGCGGGGCCATGCCCGAGCTACCCCCCGGAGCTGCCTGAGCCTCCACCGTGCCAAGACCCACTCGGGCAGAAATCCACACCAGCCCCTACCATGGTAAGTCCTTTGAGGGTGGGCCCTGGAGTGCAGGGGTGGGGGCACCGGCCAGGTAGTGGTACCCTGTATGGGGGTCCCTCAGTGCAACTCAGGTGCACCCCTCACCAGGGACCAAGCTCCCGTCTGATGGTGGACAGGATGCCGGACAGGATGCCGGAGTGGTGATGGGGGACTAAGGATGGAACTAAGCAGACGACAGAAGGTGGCCCTGAGGGATAGCCTGATGTCTGCCAGGACAGGGACAGACCACTTTCTTGGGGCTCAGGAAAGCCGGTGTCCAGCTCAGCTTGGTCCCTTGGTCCTGTGTGGCCTTGGGCAAGTCACTCCCTCTTTCTGGGCCTCCGTTCCTACATGTCATTTTGAAGTCAGTGGAGATGTGGAAGGTGTTTCGGGAACCTCTCATCTGGAGCTTGAGGGGGTCTGTGGTTCAGCCGCACGGAGTCCACGGCTGGGAGGGGAAGCCATGTCGAGTGGGCGGTGGGGTATAGTGACAGTGCAGGTGGCGGGGGGCTCTGGCTGAAGCCATCCCGAGTGCATGGTGAAGCAGCATGTCCATGCCACTGCTGGTACCCTTTCGTGCGATGATGGCAGGGGCACACTGCCACCAAAGGCGTTGCTGCCTGGTGAGGCTGAGGTCTAATGATGACTGTGGTGACAGGGTGGGGACACTGTCATGGTCATGGCATCACAACATACACATTAAGAGAGATCCTGGGCTGGCATAGAAGTCGCCCCCACAGCTCTAAGCATCTGCAAACCACTTCAGCTTTCACTTTTTGTCACTCTGTCCATGAAGTCATGGGGCTAGGACAGTCACAGAGCCAGTGGTGACAACTGCAGGGCTCCTGGTCGTCGCAGCAGCTGGCTGACCAGGGTGGAGACAGGAGGTAGATGGACCAAGAGGCAGGACTGTATTCATCTGAGAGGGGACTCCAGCTGGTGATAAAGTGGGCATCACTGGGCCAGGACCCCTCTGCGTAATGCACAACCAAGCCATCAGCTAGAGCGCTGGGCTTGGGACAGGAACTCTTCCAGGAAGGAGCCAAGCCGGGAAGACTCAGGAGCTCCAATCGGCAGGCTGATCAAAAGAGCACAGGAAATGATTTGCTACTCGAGAGAAAAGCAACCCCTCCCAAGAAAGCTGTGTGAAAAATGCTTAGTCAGCGGTTTGCTTGGCCCATGGGGTCTGGGAAGGGAGAAACACCCCAGATGACCATGCAGAGAAAAAGGGTAGGACCGCCCATGAGGCCAATGCCTCTGACATCTTCCTGCAGGGCGCCAGGTGCCAGGTGCCGGGAACAGTGCCGAAAGACTCCGTGAAACGCTTGTGAAGTGCTTCATAGAGCACGGAGCGTGCGCTCAAGACATGCTCAGTCATGGCTGGGATGAGCAGTGGCAGCGGGTGGCTTGTTCTTGGTTGTTGAAGAGGAGTTACAGTTGAAAGATGGCTATTGGGTTGGTGGTGCCACTAGTGGCAATGATGTGGCTTTAGGTCGTTGCGAGTCAGTGGTAACTGTGGTTCCCGTGGGTGGGCTGGTGGTGAAGATGGTCGCTATTGGTGCCGGCTAGTGGTGAACACTGGGGCATGGTGGCTCCTGGAATGGTGGCAGTTGGTGACCACTGTTACTCAGAGCTGGGTGGCATTGGCAGTGTTCGTTCGCTGTTGGTTCGTTTTTCATTTTGGGTAGCAATCTCAGGAGTAGTAGTGATGCACTGGGGGGCTTTGAAAGGGCTGCACGGGTACTTAGTTATGTGTGGCTCTGGTAGTGAGTATTGTTACCCTCGGTGTTGGGCTCTTAGGGGTTACTGCTGTGAGTGATGATGGGCGGTGATGGTGGCGGGCGATGGTAGGGACATTGGTGGCGGAATCAGTCATCGCTTCCGTTTGATGTTGGCTCATGGTGCTGCCACTGGGGTTATCAGCAGTTTCTGTTTGATTTCGGGTGAAGGGCACAATTGGTTGTCCTCAGGTGGTGACACTGGTGATATGAGGGTCCTGGTGGTGGTTTTTAACCAAAATACACACGTGAAGTAGAGAGACCAGCGATGTGGCTGCTTGGTCCAGGGGTAGTGGGCATGGAAAAGCTGGGGGGCAAGAGATGGGAGGAAGGACTCTG
This sequence comes from Craseonycteris thonglongyai, assembly GCA_004027555.1. Classification (NCBI taxonomy): domain Eukaryota; kingdom Metazoa; phylum Chordata; class Mammalia; order Chiroptera; family Craseonycteridae; genus Craseonycteris; species Craseonycteris thonglongyai. Next base: position 33,780 of record PVKE010001755.1, read on the forward strand.
GGAGGCCAGGGTCCCCACATGCTGGAGAACGGCCTCCGGTTAGGCTAAAAGGAAGCTGAGGTCTCCCAAATGGAGGGTTAGACCCTGGGGACCTTTGGAGGTACGAATGTTGTTTGCACAGTGTAGGGACACAGGGTGTGGCCCCAGAGCCCCACTGAGTTGGGGGAGGGCAGGGCCAAGGCACCAGGGGCACACGGGGGCCCAGGAAGGGCCCAGGGCTGGCACCAGCTCCAGCAGCCATGGCAGCTTCACGTCTCCTCCTGGCTGCAACCACAGCTCACAGGACCCCAGTGAGGAAGGAAGTGGCTGCTTTGTTGCTCCCTCCAACCTGGGGGCTCTGCTCAGCCCCAGCGAGGGGCAGCACGGCCAGAGCAGTTGGAGTAAATTACAAAAGCCCCCTGGTGCAGCCCTGCCTCCCCTGGGAGGTCCATGGCCCTCGATGTTCCCATTTTTCAGATGAGGAACTGAGGCAGGAAGGTTAGGCAAACCCCTGTACAACCCAAAAGTCACAGAGGATTTCAACTCGGTGATTCCAGAGGTCACACTTTTAACAGTCACCCTGAACTACAACCTCCTCCTCCTTCAAGATGAGAGGCCAACCGAGGTTGGGACCTGGACTCTGTTCCAAAGGACCGAGGATCCTGGTGTCCCACACACGCCCAAGGCCTTCCTGGCCCATGGCTCCCGCTGCCACCACCGGCTCTGCCTGGGCAGTTCATGCTGCAAGGCCTGCCTCCTACAGGAAGCCTGCACTGCCCGCCCCCTCCTCCCCCCCAGCACTGTCTGATGTGGACCCACAGTCTCCTGTGAGCAACTCACTTCCCCCACCTGGGGTACACTGAGCTCCCCCAGGCCTGGTCCACCTACATCCATGCACAGTAGGACATGTACTCACTGCAGGGCTCCAGTGCCCCAGCCCTGCAGGAGCCCGCACCTTGGTCACACACAGCCCCTCCACCCTGCTCTGGCACCAGGGAAGCCCCACCTCCTTGCCCTCTGCCCTCCGTTGTGGGGGCCTCTCGAAAGAGCTGAAGTTAGCAGCTACCTTCCCGTTCCCACCTCAGCCACCTCGAGCCCCTGCTGTCTTCACAAGAGCCCCAGCAGGTTGAGTCATACTTGGCTTGTGGTCAACTGTGACCACAGCCTCTTCATTGCACCCCCACGCCCAAGTAAGGGACTTAGGAACAAACAGTTTCAACTTGACCCATGGAGACTTGGGGGCCACAAAGAGAAGGGTACCCATGACACAGGGCAGGGGGTAGTCCATCCCAATGGCACTTCATGCATTGATTCACTCAGCAAGTACATGTTGACCAGCTCCTCTGCCTGCTGTCACAGACGGACCATTTTCACTAAATGCCCTTGTGGGCCACCAGCTGCCATTTCCTGAGGCACCCCACTGCTTCCCTGTTCTGCGTTAGCTCATCTACTCCTTTATAGATGGGGGAACTGAGGCTCAGAGAAGTAAAGTGGCCTCCCGTGTCCAGCCAGGCCTCCCACACAATTGCTCCCATGCCCAAATTCTTACGTGTCCTCCCACCCACTGTACCCACATGAGCACAGCCCTCTCCCACCAGCGCTGCCAGCCTGTGGGCATGAGCACACGGAGCTAGGAGTGGATCTGGGGGTCCTAGGTGCCCGGGGCCGGACCCAGAAGGAGAGATGGCAGGGCCTGCAAGAAGCAGAGGCCACTCAGCCCCTGGGGGAAGTGAGGAGGGACAGGAAGAGGAACCAGGTCCTTGGGCCCAGGACATCCAGCCAAACACAGCCCCAAGGCCTCTGACCTCAGAGAAAGGAAGTGGCCTGGAGGGTGAGCTCGGCCTAAGGGGCCCAGGGGCATGGTGACTGGACTGAGCCCAAAGCGGAGACCCTGGATGGGACCACTCGTGTCCCTGCCCCATCCTCATCCAACCCAAAGCACCAAATCCCACCACCTGTGACCCAGACCTGGCTGGGTCCTCCCTTCCTGCTGTGTGACCTTAAGAAGGACACCTAACCTCTCTCTGCCATAGCTGTCTCTTCTGTAAAGTGAACCTCATCATAGTACCGACCTCAGCATGTGTTAAGAGGATTAAATGACATCATTCACAGAAAAGGCTTAGCCCACAGTCTGGCAGAGAGTGCGTGTCCATGGGGTGTTAACTACGGTTGCTATTGTTGTAGTCAGTTACCACAGTTACTACCCAAGGCCCCCATTGAGGTCTTCAGAGAGAGACTCCACTTCCTGTCCCCCAATAGCTCTACCCCGTCCTGCCCCAGCCAGACCATTTTTGATACCACTTTGCTCCCAAATTTTCTGTCTTTTACCAGCAGTCAGGACTCCCCATCTTGCAAACAGGAAACATGTCCCCCTGCCCCATCTGTCCCCAGAGCCTCTTTCCCTCTTCTGCTTCTCAGCCAGACTGTCCCAAAGCAACCTTGATCCCTGTCTACACCTCCTGACCTCCCAATCTCACTTCTGACCCTGAGGTCTCCATGATGCTCTTAAGAGCATGGATGCTCTTAAGTAGCTTACGGTGCAATTGTCTCCCTGCTTCTGCTAACCCACCCTTGTCACCTGCAGGCCACCTCCGCTCCTGGCTACCGCTTGCAGCGGGCCCCCTGCTCAACCTGCCATGGGCACCCTCTCTAATCCCACCCTTCCCACTGCACCCCAGGGTTCTGAGCACATCACACAGGCATGTTGACAGCCCCCCTCAAAGCTCTGAATGCAACTCCCAGACCGTGACACACGCCGACTTCCATCGTTTCAAAGATAATAAACGGATCCTCACAATGCAAGGACAAAGTCATTTACAATGAAATGTGCACATGAATACGAAAGTGCTCAGGCCAGTGGCCCAAGAACGCCCACTGGAACCAGCAGGTGTTCACACCTGGACACAGGTGTGCCTCAATTTGCTGACAGTCCCACGCACAAGTGGGGTGTTGGCTACATTAACAGCCCAAGCAGCATCAACTACCTAATGCTGAACAATTCCTAGGAAAATCCGGACAAAACTAAAATCTTCCTTCATACAGGAGAGTCACATTCCTGAAAAATGCACTGGGTATCAACCATGCAAAAGATATATACAGACTTTCTGTTTCTTCGTAAACTTAAATTTAATTCTAGGTTCCAGTGACTGATTATAATAAGGTTTGTCGCCTGCCTGAACATCTGCCGGTGGGATTGGAGCTGCAGGCAGGATGGCTGAGTGCAAATTCAGCACCGGTGTCCCCCTTAAAGTGCCAGGCGTGTCCCCATCCCTGTGACAACCAAAAGTGCCCCCAGGGGGAGTATGGCCCTGCTGCAGACTCTTCAAGCCTCAGACAATCAAGTCCAAATTCAAGGACCTTCAGGACCTGAGCCCGGCCCCTCCATTCCTTCCTGCGCTCCCTCATTCCTTCTCTCGTTCATTCACACAGGCCTGAGCCTCTGCCCTCGGACACTCACACACCGGATGTGTACGGTGTCCAAACCATGGACAGGGCTGTGGTGGGGGACAGAGGGAGCGCCTGCCCTGGCCTGGGGTCAGGGAGGTCTTGTCAGAGGTGCATTCCCTGAGCCACGTCTGAAAGAACAGTGTTCCCCAGGCAGGAAGCATTCTGAGCAGAGGGCTCAGCATCTGCAAAGCCTTAGAGGCAACTCCGTAAAGAACAAGCGTTCTTCAAGGCCTCAGTTCCCAGCGCACAGTAAGTGCTCAAGAATGCTTTGTGGGATGGGTGGATGGGAAGGCGATGGGAAGCCATAGACAGGAGAAAGGCCACAGAGAGAAGGGGTCAGATTTGCCATATGAGAAACCCACCCTGACTGTTCAGGCTGGACGCAGCTTGAGGGGTTCGAGCCCTGACTCCCCACACTCCCTCCTCTGTATTCTGTCCCTGCCTCAGTCCCACCTCTGCATCCTTGCCTGGGCGGTTCGCTCTGCCTCATGCACCCTCTCTCCCGGCTCTTGAGCAAAACCCTTCTCAACTTTCAAATCCCAGTCCAAACACCCTATATGTCCCAGCCACTGGCGGGTGTAGACACAGAGCCTGGCCTTTACTGCCAGGTGGGCCCAGACTCAAATCTCACACCTGGAAAACAATTCAGCTGTGTCCCAAGTCAAGTGTCAGGCCACAGCCCTTGAGCCTCCGTCTCCTTCCCAGCCTACACCCCACTGAGTGGCTGTGAAGACAGCTGGTACTGTTGGGGACACCCCTGCCCAGCATCACATGCCCCTCTGCCCAGGCTGGGGAAGAGCACCAGCCGCCCACCCAGCTCTGCTCCCCAGAGCAGTTCATCCTCCCGCCGACCCCGGCAAGTGAGTGCTCCTCCCATGTTATTGATGAGGCCATGGGGGCTCACAGCAATGCTCGGTCACGCAATTAGGATCAGAACCCAGATCTGCCCACACCCAAAGCTGGGCGGGTTTCATGTCTGTGGGCATTCCTCAACAAACCCTCCTCTGGCAGGCAGGGTGTCCCGATTCTGAGCCTGCATCTCCCCTGCTCAGGAACTTTCCATGGATCCCCAAGGCTCCCCAGAGAGGCTGACTTCTGGTTCATGGCTGCCCTGCCGGGCAGACACTAGCCCTCTTTAGACTCGGCTTTGGTTCCCAGCATCCTTTGCCTGTCGTGTCTTCCTCTGAAGCTGGGTTGCGTTCTTAACCCTTCTTTATGCATTCAATAGGTCCTCCCTGCTGGGGCTGAGAAAGGACTCGGTCCCCGTCCCGGCCGTCCAGGAGCTCCTGGGCTGAGGTTCAGAGGCTTCCTAGAGGAGGGACATGTTACCTGAGCATCAGTGCCCCAGACAGGGGAGCTCTGAGCTGCCATCACTCTTCCATTCGCTAAACTTTCCCGCTGCAAGGACATGCTGGACAGAGGCACGGTGGGCCTAAGGGAGCCAGTGGTTAAATGTTTGAGGCACTGGATGAGATCTGTTTGGCTAAAAGGAGAAAACATTCCAGGAAGACTTCCTGGAGGAAGAGTTTTTATGGGGAGCCTCTGTCTGAGTCTCCTTCTTGGGGCCCTAAGGAAGGTGTCAACTGATGGAAAGCTGCAGGAGGAAATGAGAAGGGAAATTGGGAGCCTGAGAAAGTGTGGGAGCTGGCACAGGGCAGGGTGAAGGCTCGTTGAAGATGGAGAAGATGGTGGCAGGGGCAGCACAACGCTGCACACTGAAGGGCAGGTTACAGCTGGCTTCTGAGGATCTCACAGGGATGAGCTAAGATGCGTGACCACGAGAGCGGAGGAGGGGAGGAGGAGGAAGGAGGCCATGTTGACACGGAAGGGGTGGTCATCGGGTCAGATGCCACTGAGAAGTCAAGTGCTTGGCAGGGGGAGGGGGTTGGGGAAGTGGGGAGGAGGAGCTGTCAGTCTGTCTGGCCTCCTCCCGGGGGGCAGGGAGGCTGGACTGGACTTCTCCACCTCTCCTGGTGTCCCCGAGTTGGGGGAAAAGGTGAGGCACAATCAGAAGCTGGATGGCGGTGAGCTCTGTGGGGGTGCTGAGGCTCACCCTGCCCCATGCCCACCCCCCCAGGGCAGCAAGGAGCGCTTCCACTGGCAGAGCCACAATGTGAAGCAGAGCGGCGTGGACGACATGGTGCTGCTGCCCCAGATCACCGAGGACGGCATTGTGGGCAACCTCCGCAAGCGCTTCATGGACGACTACATCTTCGTACCCTGGGCCGTGGGCAGGGTGGACACATGAAGGACAGGGGGACAGGAGGACAGTGACCATGGGTGGATGAATGCAGGGAAGGATGTCAGAGGGACGTCAGAGCAGCAAGGACATGCAGATGCCAGAGCAAAAGAACGGAGGGAGGGATGGGCGGTGAGAGCCCGGTGGTAGGACAGGGGACAGATGGAGTGACAGCAGGGCTCTGCGTGGAGGTGGCGATGGGCCCCGCCACTCCCTCTGCCCTGGGGCAGCTCGGCCACAGCATAGTCCACTCCCCCCATCTGGGCCCAGTCCTGACTTTTCCCGGGACACACTGGGGTATCTCCATCTCTTCCTCTGAACAGTGGGGCTATAGGAGGCCTCAGGGGAACAAGATGAGGGGACAGGGGCCCCTGAGGTACAAAGCTTGCTAGGACACTGCATGGCCCTTAACCACCCCCCAGACCTACATCGGCTCCGTGCTCATCTCCGTAAATCCTTTCAAGCAGATGCCCTACTTCACTGACCATGAGATCGACATGTACCAGGGCGCGGTGAGGCCAAGGCCGGGGCTGGGTTGTGCAGGGAGGCACGGTCCCCGGGCATCCAGCCCCCAGCCCTGGGCTGAGACCTTCCCTCCCCCGCCAGGCCCAATACGAGAATCCCCCCCACATCTATGCCCTCACGGACAACATGTACCGGAACATGCTCATCGACTGTGAGAACCAATGTGTCATCATCAGGTACAACAGGGACCCCAGAGCCTCCTGACCAGGCCCTGGTCAAACAGTAGGGCCACCCCAGCGAGGCTTACATGCAGCTCCTGACTTAAGCAGAGCCTTGCTGTCCCCCTCTGTCTCTAGCCCTGCTTTGCTTGGCACCATCGGACCCATCATATATTTTATTATTCACTCTGTCATTGTCCCTCTGTCCTCACTAAATGCCACCTCCAGGAGGGCAGGGATTTGTATCTGTCTTGTTCACTATCGTATCTCCAGTGCCTGGAATACGATGGAATGAATGGATGGATGAATGAATGAATGAATGATCAATCATGCCCTAAAAAGGGCGCTTCCCCCACCCCAGCCACTGATCATTGCTTCCCTCACTCATCTGCAGTGGAGAGAGTGGAGCTGGAAAGACAGTGGCAGCCAAATATATCATGAGCTACATCTCCAAAGTGTCTGGTGGAGGCGAGAAGGTCCAGGTGAGGCAAAAACAGAACGAGGGGCCGGGTTTCCCCCTACACTACATCATTCCATCCCCCAGCACTGCCTGACCGCTTCCCATCCCACTTGCCTCTGCCCTCAGCACGTGAAGGACATCATCCTACAATCCAACCCCCTGCTAGAGGCCTTCGGCAACGCCAAGACTGTGCGCAACAACAATTCCAGTCGCTTTGTGAGTAACCACTACACACACACACACACACACACACACCTGGAGTCCCAAGAACACAGGAAATACCTGCTCCTGATTGGGAGACTCACTTCCTGCTTATGGTCCATCTGAAAAAAGAGTCCCCCCACTGGCAGAGCTGTGGAGGCCATGATGCTTATGTCTCGTTCTTAAATACTCCCCTGGTTGCAACCATGCCACCTCTGTTCCTTGTCACATTTCAAGTCCAATTTACTCCTCCCTCTCTTCCTTCTTTCCTTCAATAAATAAATAGTTCGTAGGTTCCTTCTTTGTGCCAGGTGCTATGTTGGGCCTAATGGAAGACAAAATAGGTCAACAGATCTAGATTTATAACCTGGTTCTGTCACTATTAAATATGTGGCTTGGACAAAAGGGGAAAAAACAATGTAGTCTGTTTTTTCACCCATAAAATGGGGATGATACCAAAATCCATCTCATAGATCTCAACAATTTTAGTACAATGCTTGCATGTGGAACTGCCGTAATAAATTCCATGTACTAATATGATTTTTTTATTTCTGAAAATATTAGTTATATTTTTTTCAAATATATTTTTATCACATAATTATATTAAGTATTTTCCCAAATATTTTATTACTAAAATTTTCAAATACACAGAAAAATTAGTAGTACAGATCAATGTACACCCACCTCTTGTCATTAACATTTTACTTTACTTGCTTTATTGTATCTCCATCCATTTTTTGATGCACTACAAAGCAAGCTGCAGACACCATACTTTTCCTCTCAAACACTTCAACATGCAGATCATTAATTATAGTTCATCATAAATGTGTAGTTTCTTTTAAAGTAAAATGTGCACATAGCAAAATACATAAAATTAAAGTGTGATGGAAAATGCATACACCCGTTGCAACCCAAACCCTTGTCAATACACAGAACATCACCATCACTCCAGAAAGTTCCCTCTTGTCCCTTCCTAGTCACTGTTTACTCCCACCTCACCCCAGAAGCAGCCACTCCTCTGATTTTTTTCACCATAGATTAGTTTCAACTGTTCTAGAACTTTATATAAATGAAATCACACAGCATGTAGTTTCAAACTACTGATGCATACACAAACATGGACGAATCTCAAAAAGGTATGATTACAGTTTATTCTATATGGTTCTATTGTACAGCAGAATAAGTATATGTCACATGGTACAGGTGTTTGTGTAGGATGATGATGTAATTTGTATTGCTATTGGATGGAGGTGGCGGAAAGGAGAAGTAAGGGGTTTGTCTGCCCTTCAACCTCTGTCCAGAGTAGAACCCAGATGGTGTCAGAGACCAAAGAAGGGGCTGTGGGGCTTTTTCTCTGGGCTCAGGAACAACATGTGGGAGACACTCAGGACCAGGGGAAGCATAGACTCCTCCGTGCTGTGGTGGAGGCCCTAGGGAACTGCTCCGTAAACCATGATGCTTCCGTGTGCCAAGCACGGGGCTGAGGCCCCAAGTGAGGGCTTGAAGTAGCAGAGAGGGAGAGAAGAGCATTCCTGGCCCAGGACAGAGCTTAAGCAGATGCTGGAGAGAAGGAGCTGGTGAAAAGAACAAGTGGTCCATAAGTGGGAGGTGGGGAGAGGAAAGCCAGTTGAAGTCACCTGGGTAAGAGGGGAAAGAGACCAGGCTCCTAAAACCCAGCCCCGGCCCTTCCCCACCCACAGCCCTGCACCCTGGGGGGCTGACATGGTTCTCTGGGGTTCAGGGCAAGTACTTTGAAATCCAGTTCAGCCGCGGCGGGGAGCCAGATGGGGGTAAGATCTCCAACTTCCTGCTGGAGAAATCCCGGGTGGTCATGCAGAATGAAAACGAGAGAAACTTCCACATCTACTACCAGGTGCTTGGATGGGGGAGCCCCACCTACAGCCTGGGGGAGACAATGGGAGGGTCAGTGTCCGGGAGCCCATGACAGGGAGGACTGGGGCCCCACAAGGCCTGTGCCAGTCCAGGGCCAGATGTGTGAGCGCCACTCACCCTCCAGCTGCTGGAAGGGGCCTCCCAGGAGCAGCAGCAGAACCTGGGGCTCATGACCCCCGACTACTACTACTACCTCAACCAGTCAGATACCTACAAGGTAGACGGCACTGACGACAGGAGTGACTTCAGCGAAACTCTGGTGAGCACCGACCGCTGCTGCCCTGGCAACCTCTGGTGTTACAAATCAGGCGACTGAGACCAGAGAAGGTCAGGGACTTGCCCAAGGTCACACAGCCAGCAGGTGAAAGAGACAGGACAGAGACCGGGGTGTCCTGATGCTCTGAGTCCGTGCTGCATCCCCAGAAGCCCAAGTCCAGGGGCCGGGGTGGAGGTCAGGATTGGTGGCACAGGTTCTGTCCCCGGTGTGCCTCCAGAGCGCCATGCAGGTCATCGGGATCCCGCCCAGTGTCCAGCAGCTGGTCCTGCAGCTCGTGGCAGGGATCCTGCACCTGGGGAACATCAGCTTCTGCGAAGATGGGAATTACGCCCGGGTGGAGAGCGTGGACCGTGAGTGTGGGCCCTGGGGAGGGCGGGGGCAGGCATGCTTAGGGTTCAACTGCCTCCTCCTGAGGACTGTTTGGTGTCACGGGGCAAAGTAGGGACAGACAGAAGCACTGAGAGAGGCCTACAAGGCTGACCAGCTGCCCCTGCCCCCACCCGGCAGTCCTGGCCTTTCCCGCCTACCTGCTGGGCATCGACAGTGGGCGGCTGCAGGAGAAGCTGACCAGCCGCAAGATGGACAGCCGCTGGGGCGGGCGCAGCGAGTCCATAGACGTGACCCTCAACGTGGAGCAGGCGGTCTACACCCGCGACGCGCTGGCCAAGGGGCTCTACTCCCGTCTCTTCGACTTCCTCGTGGAGGCAAGAGGGCAGGAGCCAGGGGTGGGAGAGGCTGTCTGAGACCAGCCCAGCGGGGGAGGCCGGCTCAGCTGTCACAGCCTCATCAATTCCCGGGCATCAAGCAGGAGCGATCAGACGGAAGATAGAGGGGCTCCATCGGGCTGCTGGAGCCGTCAGGCCTGCGCTGGGATGGCGCTGTGGTGATGGTGTGTGTGGGGGGGGGGGGGGTTCACTGAGAGCCAAGAGGAGGACTGTCGGGAGGACAGACCTATGCTGCACATGGCAACAGCGTGGGTCAAGGTCAAGAATGATGACAATGGTAGTTAACACTACATAAAACCTAGCATGTGCCTGTTGCTGTCTGTAACTGTTTTATATGCATCCATTTGTTAAACTCTCTGGGAAAGCCCTATCAGAGAGTTGCTATTATGGACCCATTTTAAAGATGAGAAAATAGAGGGGCAGAGTGGTTAAGGGGCAGAGCTGGCTCCCAAGGCAGGAACCCTGATGCTTAAACGCCTGGGTTCCTCGTGTGGGCGGCTGATGGGGGCACACACAAGGCTGCTAAGGCAGGAGGCAAATTGGTGTGAGGGTCATAGTGTGGCCACGTGGCTAAGCTCATATGCAGGGAGCGACAGACGGGCTGGCACTCACCTCCTGTCCCTACCGGCACTGCAGGCCATCAACCGTGCTATGCAGAAGCCCCAGGAAGAGTACAGTATTGGTGTGCTTGACATCTACGGCTTTGAGATCTTTCAGGTATGACCTCTGCTCCCCAGACCACGTGCTGTTCCTCCCTGGGCCCCCTGGGGTGGCCCAGTGGCCCCCGCAGCCTTCCGCGTCGGCCACTGACGGAAGCACTCGTTTCCTCCCGCGGCAGAAAAACGGCTTTGAACAATTCTGCATCAACTTTGTCAATGAGAAGCTACAGCAGATCTTCATCGAACTCACCCTGAAGGCCGAGCAGGTGGGCAGGGGTGGCACGAGGCCAGGGGCAGGGGACAGGACGGTCACTGAGCAACCCGGGTACAACCCAGCCCCCGTTCCCACCTCTCCCTGCTGACCCCTCCTGGCTCCACCATGAGCTTTCCTTTGGAAGTTCTTGACCCCCAAAGCTCTGACAGGCGTGGGGAGGGGCCTCTGTTCATTTTCCCAACTACTGACTGAACCTGGGTGCTGTGCCAGGCAGCGGCCATGAACAGGCTGCACAAAACCCCCCACTACTTCCATTCTGTGCATCCCGCAGAAGCAGAGCCTGAGACGGCTCAGGGCAAAGGCCAGGAGAGGAGTGAGGGGCAAGAGGGAGTTGTGGAAGGAGCCCCAGCAGGGAGCACCGGGGACTCAGCTCTGCTAGGCCCTGGGGAATGTTTGCAGAGCAGACCTCAGGCTGGGCCCTCGGAGGACCCAGGAGCCGGGGGGGTTTACCCAGCAGCTCCTCTCTCTGTTGCCAAGGGCTGGCAGGGGTGGCCCTTCCGGCCTGCCCCTCACAGGGCCACAGGCTTTGTGGAGATCGATGAGACTGGGTGGGAAAGTATGTGGCATGGGGGGCCACAGGCCCCACCTCTTGCATCCACCTGTGTGGAACGTACATTCTAGAAATGTGCACACCTTTGCCCAGACAGCCGCCCCAGCCCTGTCCCCTTTGCGGCCCCCCCAGGAGGAGTACGTGCAGGAGGGCATCCGCTGGACCCCCATCCAGTACTTCAACAACAAAGTCGTCTGTGACCTCATCGAAAACAAGCTGGTGAGGGCCAGGCCACCGTCGGGGGGTCTCAGTGGGCCCCAGAGCCCAGCCTGGGAGCCCGGGGAGGGGCTCATGGCCCCTGCAGCCCCTTCTCAACCCAGGAGCATTGACTTCCCAGCCGTCCGCTTACCCAGTCACTTGGCCCACCTGCTTGCCTTTCACTTATTCACTCAACAGCCCCCAGACAGCCGGCTCAGGGACAGAGGGGTCACAGCTGACAGGCCCCCAGCAGGCATCCCAGCATGGGAAGAGGAAGAGGCAGGGATCCCTACAGAGCCCCTCACCCCATCCTGTGCCCCCGGGGGCTTCCACAGCAGCCCCCGCCACGTTTCGCTCTTGTATTCGGAAGCCCCCTAACTCCCACCCCGTGCCGCTGTGGCCCTCCCCCCCCCCACAGAGCCCGCCTGGCGTCATGAGCGTCCTGGACGATGTGTGCGCCACCATGCATGCCACCGGCGGCAGGGCCGACCAGACGCTACTGCAGAAGCTGCAGGGGGCGGTGGGCACCCACGAGCACTTCAATAGCTGGAGCGCTGGCTTTGTCATCCACCACTACGCTGGCAAGGTGCACGTGCCCCCACACCCCCTGCTGCCTGGGGCACCCTACCTCCCACCAGAAGGAGCCCCTGGGTGCCCCCAGCCAGTCTGCAAAACTCCATCCACCCCCTTCTGTAGCCCAACCCCAACTGACCAGAAGCACAGACCCCACTCACTGATGCCCCAAACTGGCCTGGGCCCCCCACCATGCCTTTAGCCAGAACTGAGGAAATCCACTGGCCTCTAATCAAGGCCGCGCTCCCCTGCGAATAGGACCGGAGCTCCCTCACATTGACCCCGAATTGGGGAGCAGACCCCCAAACCCCAATCTGAGCTGTAAGCCCCATAATCCTCAGACCCAGGACACAGCCCCCAATCTTCTGACCCCGAACTCTGTGTCCTCCAAGCCCATGCTGCAAGCCACCACCATCCCCAATGGGCTGGTGCCCCTCCAGACCCCTCCCCAAGACCACAGGAATCCATGGGCCTCCAACCCTCACCATAGTGCCCCCTCCCATGGTCAGGACTACAGACTCTGCCATTGACCTTCACATGAGCAGAAGACACCTCCAGGGGTCCCCTGGCTTGCTATAGGCCAGCAGTCCCCAAAATGGGCTGAAGCTCCTGTGTCCCCTGAGCCAGGGAACACCTGTGGCGAGGCCGATGGAGAGCCCCTGCCTGTGCCGGCAGACCCAGCCCACAAGCCTGGCTGAAGTCCCCCAGGATGTCCAGCCACTGCCATACCCCTCCCCCAGCACAGCCCCCCACCCCAGGAAACCCCTGTGCAGGCTGCAGCTGGCCCCAAAATCTGGACTGTAAGCCCCACCTCCCCTCACCTCTGACCCATCAGACCTCCAGGGGCCCTAGGTTGATTCTGCGGTCCTCCTCCCCGTATTCGGAACCATAGATACTGCCCCCATCCTCTCACTGTGGAGCAGGACCCCCAACCACCCAGGCCTCAACCCCTCACACCCCCCAATGCCACCTCCCTCCAGGTGTCCTATGACGTCAGTGGCTTCTGTGAAAGGAACCGGGACGTTCTCTTCTCTGACCTCATAGAGCTGATGCAGACCAGTGAGCAGTGAGTGGTCCCAGGCGTGGGGACATCTGGGTAGAAACGCCCTCCTGGGATGGGGAGGCCCAGGGACCACCCCATCTTCCTCCAGAGCACCCATCATACCACAGACCCTGTGGGAGGGCTGTGTGGCCAGGACAGCACTTCCAGTGGCTGGTTCTGATGAAACAGTAGCCCAGGTCCTCGTGGCCCTTCCAGCACCCCCTCTACAAACCCAAGCATCCACACGGGGTGCGGACAGTTCCCCTTTTTACACAGTGAAAACATATCATGCTCCGCATTTTTCTGTCTAACACCTGTGGATCCATCTCCCCCGTCACAGCTGCCTGCCAGGGTCCATCTTTTAGCTTCTTTTTTTTTTTTTTTTTTTTTTTTTTAATATTTATAGAGAGTAATTATTTTATCTTCAGTGCATATTTATTTCTATTTTACTTTTGACAGATAGAGAGAGAGACAGAGACAGAGACAGCTAGAGAACCGAACTGTGGGAACTCCCCAGTTCAGCATGTGGGTCCTGCCTGGGCCGGGGCCGGGATTCGATCCTCGGTCCTCATGGCCTCAAAGCGAGCGCTCAACCCGCTGAGCCGTCCCGGCTTTCCCCTTTTAGCTTCTTATACCTCAAATTTTGATTCAGGCTCTGCCATGGACCAGGCACTATTTGAACTTGCGGGGATGGATGACTGAACAGGTCAGAGAACACAGGTGCTCACAGAGAACACTGCAGCCAGCAGCCCAGTGAGGAGGCAGATACTGAGCTAGGAGAAAGGGCCAGCAGAATCTAGCATCAAATGAAAAGTTGTAAGACAGTGGTTCTTAACAGGCTGAAAGTGTGGTTCCTGGACCAGCCACTTGGGCATCTGCTGAGCTGACTACATATGCAGAATCCCAGCTCCACCCCGGACCACACGAATCAAAACCTGCATTTTAACAAGCTCCCCCCACCCAACTTCCCGGGGACTTTGAGATTCACTGATCTGGAGCAGCGCTGTCCAATATATTCCATGTCCAATAGTTTCAAGCTATACATGTAATTTTTAAACAACAGCCTTACTCAGGTACCATTGACATACCATTAAATGCACCCCACTTAAGAAGTGATTTTTAGTATAGAGTTGGACCACCATCACCACAATCCAACTTGGAATATTTACATCACCCCCAAAAGATTGTGCCAAACTGCTGCCACCTGTGCCATTTTGAATTTTCTAGTAAGCACACTTAAAAAGTAAAAAGGCGAAGAGACAAAACAGGTGAAATTTTCAAATATCTTCATTTATTCACAATACCCAAAATATTACTATCTCAGCATGCAATCAGTATTTAAAAACTATTAATGAAATGGTTTGCATTCACATTTTTTAAGATTTATTTTATTGTTTTAACAGAGAGAGAGAGAGAGAAGGGAGAGGGCCCAGAGCAGTCTCCACAGTTGTACGTCATTAGTTTTCGACATGGTTTCGTTCCACACAGGTGGGCGGGGACCACGTAGGGCAGGATTCGGGCTGGGGGCCTCCCGCATGGGAGGCACACCACAGTTCAGCAGTTCAGACCTGTGTATGGGTCTACATGGTCCTGGTCCAGGACTCGATCCTCAGACCCCAGGGCTGCAAGGCAAGCGCTCAGCCCACTGAGTCATCCGGGCTTCCCCACATTCACTTTCACATTCATTTTTCGTACTGCATATTTTTTGAAATCCAGCATACATTTTATTTTAACACTTACAGTGCATCTCAGTTCAGATAGGCTGAGTTTCAAGGGCCTCAGTAACCACTTGTGACCAGTGGCCACCATATTGGAAGACACAGAGCTGTGATTTTCAGAGTGGTCATCGGTGTCAGCATCCCCTGGGAACTGGTTAGAAATTAAGGGGACCCAGCCCAAGTGGGGCAAGGCCTCTGTGTTCCACAGGCTCTCCTGATGATTCTGGTGCACCCTGAAGTCTGAGAACCACTGGCACTAGTGTTGTGAAGAAAAACTAAGTTGGTAAAGGGATAGAGAGTAGGGAGGGCACCATTCATTTTTCTTTAACCACTTTTTTTTTTTTTTTTAAGATTTATTGTTTGAGAGAAGGCGAAAGAGAAAGAGAGAGAGAGAAGGAGGAGGGCCCAGAGCAGTCTCCATAGTTGTACATCATTAGCTGTGACATAGTTTCATTCCACACAGATGGAGGTGGGGCCACGAACCAAACTGGGGGTTTCCCACATGGGAGGCGAGGACCTTCGCTGCCATGCCCGTGGTACCAGATGCACCGCAGTTCAGCATATGGGTTTGCACAGCCCGGGGCTGGGATTCAATCCCCATACCTCAGGGTTGCAAGGCAAGTGCTCAACCTGTTGAGCTATCCTGACATCCCTACTTTAACCTTTTAATTGTGATAAAACACACATGCTATCAAATTTACCTTTCCACCACTTTAAATTGTACAATTTAGTGGCATTACGTACATTTACAGTATTGCACAACCATCACCACTGTCTAGTTCCAGAACTTTTCCTCCCTGCAAATTAGGCTGACTAGATGTACTGTTTTAAATAGGATAGAAAACAACAGTACTGTCCCATTTCAAACAGCACAGATGGTCAGCCTAGTCTCACGAGGCTAAATCCAAGGTGTCAGTAGGCTGACCATCTGTACTGTTTGAAACAGGACAGTACCATTGTTTTCTGTCCCATTTCAAACGGGACATCTGGTTAGCCTACCCCCCAAATAACTTCTCCATCTCTCTCCAGCAGTGCACTCATTCTGTGTTATGGACAGGGAAGATCTTGTTGAGGAGATGAGGGAGGGAGCCATGATGTACCAAAGTATAGTTAATGGATCCCCTCTTGATGGACACTTAGGTTGTGCCCATATTTAACGATCACAAATCGGGCTTCAGCAACAAATATCCTTGTCTGTATTTCTTGGCACACTCAAGCAAGCCTGTGCCTGTAAGATGGTTCTCACAAGAGGACCTGTCCCTGTCCCCCAAGATGCTGCATCACTGGATATATCTTCCTACTTAATTTAACTTTTTTCCATTTTCCTTGCTACCCAAGTCATGCATGGGTCATGAAAGAAAAAGTAACAGAGTAAATAATCAAGGAACCAAAAATGACGAAAACAACCCTCCAGTTCTCACCATCTCACCCTCCACATTCAGGGAGAATGAAATGCTGGGTCCCAGGCCCCTAAGCAGCCCAACCTCTGGGAAAGGGCACCCCAGGGTTCAGCTGCTTCCACCCCTCCCCTCCCCTCGCCCAGTGCCTTCCTCCGGATGCTCTTCCCTGAGAAGCTGGATATGGACAAGAAGGGCCGCCCCAGCACCGCCGGCTCCAAGATCAAGGTGGACCTGGGGCGAGCGAGGAGGAGCTGGGCATGGGGAGGGCTGGGTCTGTTTGTCTTTTCATTCCAACGTCTGTCTCTCCCCCATCCTCAGCCCTCTGCCGCTGTCTCCTGTACCCTCTGTCCAGCAGGGTCTTCTGCCAGCTCTGGGGTTAGGGGGCTTAGACCAGCTTCCTCAATGGCCTCCAAATTCCCTAAATCCAGAAATGAATCATCACCCTAATAATTTCTTTGGTCTTTTGGTTGCTTTTTTAACTGTGGTAAAATATACATAAAATTTACCATCCTGACCAGTTTTAGGTGCACAGCTGAATAGCATTAAGTACATTCACATTGTTGTGCAACCATCCCCACCATCCATCCTCAGAACTTCCTCATGTCCCCAAACTGAAGCTCTGTCCCCTCCCCTCACTCCCCTCCCCTCCCCCAGTCCCTGACCCCCACCATCTACTTCCTGTCTCTGTGGATCTGACTCCTCTGGGGATCTCATATAAAAGGAATCGTGCAGTATCTGTCCTTTTATGACTGACTTATGTCACTGAGCTTAATGTCCTCAAGGTTCATCCATGTTGTAGCTGCTGTCAGACTTTCCTTCCTTTTCAGGGCTGAATAATATTTCATTGAGTGCATAGACCACATCTTATTTATCCATTCATCGGTCAATGAACACTGATTATTTCTACCTTTCAGAGATTGTAAAAGGTGCTGCTATGAACATGGATGTCCCACCCTAGTAATATTTTAATAACCATGTATTGAGCACTTGTCACTGGGGGCAGCAAACACAAGACACTTTACACATGTGGGACTAGTCTCACCTGGCAGATTGGGGGCTCAGAGAGGTGTAGTCTCTGGCCCAGAACTCACAGCAGAAGCACAATCAACACTGGGGTCTGTCCTGCCGATTCTCCCAGTCGCCCCACCTGGAACAATTTCCTGTCTAGTCTGTCCTGAGGCTGGCACTTAAGGCACAGGCCCAAGGTCCCCTGCTTCTACATTCCAGGTCCGCGTAGGGCAGGCTCAGGACTGTTCTGAGGGGCGTGTTCTCCTGAGGGCTTCGTTGCTCCATCAGCAAACAGTTGCCAGCCCCGCCCCGCAGCAGTGTGTCTGTCTCTTGGGTCTGCATCAGGGTGAAAGGACAGGGGGACCAGAGGGTCCCATCTGTGTATACCCTCCCCCACCTTTTCCACCTTAGAAACAAGCCAACGACTTGGTGGCCACGCTGAAGCGGTGCACACCCCACTATATCCGCTGCATCAAACCCAATGAGACCAAGAGGCCCCGCGACTGGGAGGAGAGCAGGTGACCCCCCGCCCAGTCTGGCAGCTGGCTGGGCCAGTCCACATGGCCTGTCTTAGACTGACCCACCCTCCAGAACCTCCTGGGGTTGAGTGACCCTTCGCAGGACAACCCCAGGCTCACCCCTAGGACCAGAGTGAAGCCCCTTGGGGCCTCAGGGTTATTATACCTAGAACTGACCAGGGGCCCCCAGGCCCTGGGGATGGCAGACTGGCTGGAGGATGGCCCAGGGACTCAGTCTCCCTCACTGTCCCCAGACCCTCACAGCCACCCTAGAAGTGACCCTGACCACAGAACCAACACAGACCCTTCCCCAGAATGTGGGCCTCCACCCCACAGAACCGACTCCCCGGGACCAGCACTGCGCCCCACCCCAGACCTCAGAGTCAGCCCCACCCCGCTGTGCAGAGCCCCGCCCACTCCCCCAGGGCCTCAGGCTGCTTTCCCCGCAGGGTCAAGCACCAGGTAGAGTACCTGGGCCTGAAGGAGAACATCAGGGTGCGCAGGGCGGGCTTTGCCTACCGACGCCAGTTTGCCAAGTTCCTGCAGAGGTGAGGCGCCCTGCCGCCCGGGCCCTGCCCACCCTGCTGCCTGACCCCCGCGGAATAAGCACCCTCTGCACCCTCTGCTCAAACCCTCCCACACCCTCCACCCCCAGGTACGCCATTCTGACCCCCCAGACGTGGCCACAGTGGCGCGGAGACGAGCGTCAGGGCGTCCAGCATCTGCTGCGGGCGGTCAACATGGAACCGGACCAGTACCAGATGGGGGGCACCAAGGTCTTCGTCAAGAACCCCGAGTCGGTAAGAGATGGACCCCGCGCCACCTGCTCTTCAGGCCACCGTGTGACCCGGGGCACATTTCCTTACCCCTGCAAGCCTCAGTTTCTCCATTTGGAAAGTGGTGCCCCGCAGGACTTTGTGAGTTCACTGCACTTAGTAGGTGATCAGCAAAACCTACATTAGCAGCACACTCCTTGGTGGCCAGGAAGCAGGTGGAGAAAGCCCTGGGGTGACCTTTGGAAGGAATAAGATCTCATGGCTTATCCAGAATGTCCTTTTGTCCCTTGTTTCCTTTCTTCTTTCCTCCATCCCTTTCTTCTTTCTACTTTCTTTCTTTCTTTCCCTTCCTTCTTCATTTCCTCCTTTCTTTTCTTTCTCCTATCCTGTTTTCTCTATCCTCTTTTCTTCCTTCATTCCTTCAGTCATGAACACGTTGAGTCCCTGAGCCTGAGACTCATGTCAAAGTGGCAATTTTCTTATTCCAAGACCAGCCTTGGGCCCTGACATATCGAAGGCAAACTTCACTTCACATTCTCAGACCTAGAACAATCCCTGCAGTGAGCTACCAGCAGCGCTGAGCCTTTTATCAAAAGGCTGGGAAGCCCAGCGACCTTATGCACCCCCTGCTTGCAGGGGAAAAAACAAAGCAACAATGTCAGGTTGACTGCATCCCAGGATGTCATGACCAGCTTGGTGACTACAGTTAACAATGCTGGATTGTATGCTTGAAAGTTGCCAAGAGAGTAGATGTCAATGTCTCCATCACACAAAAGAAATGGGAACTAACTATGTGAGGAGATGGAGGTGTTAGCTAACCTATGGTGTGAATGATGTTGCAATATATATGTGTCAAATCAACTCTTGTACACTTTAAACTTACACAATGTTATATGTCAATTGTGTCTAGATAAAGCTGGGGGAAGTTTTTTAAAGAGCTCCAATGATTAAAAACAAAAACAAAAGAACAAAAAACCAGGGCAAGGAATGCCCTAAGGGCCTGCCGGGCCACCTGCTTCTACTTAAGGCTGGAAAGCAGAGGGAGCCACAGTCTCAATGAATCTAGTTCACCCACTCTCGACTCTTGGGTGAACGCTAGCTTCCCCAGCTGGCAACAAGCTGGAGCAGCCGGGGGAGGTGTGCTGGGGATGGGGCCAGGCCAGCTGGGGGGCTCATCAACCGCACGTCATGGCCCACTGTTGGCACCTCAGGGACTTGATGAAGACAACCAGGAGACTGTTGAGATGATTCTATTGACGTTACTATACCTCACAAGTAACTGTTCTCTCACCAAACCAAAAAAAACACAGAGGGGTGGAGACTAGAGATTTCACAGCCGCAAAAAGAGTCTGTCTTGGGAGGTTAGGAGTCCTTGTCCCTGGAACTTGTCTGCATCTCCCTCTTAGTGCTTTTCCCTGTGGATGCACTTTGCTCCAAGAAATAAACAGTCTGGAATTGCATTCAAAATAGACATTGTTACTGATAGAAATTTATCACAAACCAAAATTGCTCATGGCAAAAACTAAACCCGAAACAATTCAATCTGTAACAGATAAGAAAAAAATGGAGAGAGCAGAAAATAAATAGGATGGGCTGGAAAGAGAGAAAGAGAATCAATCCATCTTGCCAGTTACTGACAGACTGTAAAGCCTGACTCTGGAAGATACAGATATAATTGACACTGGAAAAAAATAATAGACAAAATAAAGCTAGCTCTGGTTAAGACTAAGACTATAGAAGGTAAAATCAAATGTTGACAAAAATTGCAGTATGCTTATTTTGAGGTGGGGAAAACAAACTGGCTGAAAACAATGAAATTCACAGAAGTAAAAGTTTGGCGGGAAATTTTTATAAGGGAAAAAACAAGACTGAAAATTTGCACAGAAACAAAAGTGATTCTGATGAGAATGATTTTAGTACGTAACATGAAAACAGGGAAAAAAATAAAAACATGGTAACAGTTTAACTGTGCTATATCAAAAAATGATCCAGGAATTAAATGAACCTAATGAAGTTGCAACCTTTCTCAACCACAGATGCACTTATGTAGAGATGATTCTCTGTTGTCTTTGTTTCTTGTAAACCTGGACGTGAGAATCCTTGAACAGGCTATACACCCACTGGCCTTCGCTGCCCTCACCCCAGCTGTTAGTTTTCTGTGGCTGCTGTAACAAAGCACCACAAACTGGATGGCTTCACCCAACAGAAACGTATTTCCTCATGTTTCTGGAGGCTGGCAGTCCAAAATCAAAGTGTCACAGGGCCATGCTCCCTCTGAGGGCTCCAGAGAAGTATCCTTCCTTGCCGCTCCCTAACTTCTGGTGGTTGCCAGAGACCCTTGGTGTTCCTCGGTTTACAGATGGATCACAGCACCTTCTGCCTCTGTCATCCCACGGCCTTCTCCCTTGTGAGTCGGGGTCCAGATTTCCCTCTTCTTATAAGGACATCAATCATATTGGATTTAAGGCCCACCCTAATCCAGTATGATCTCATTTTAAAGTGATGAAATCTGCAAAGACCCGATTTCCAGATGAGGTCACATTCATAGGTTCTGGGTAGACATGAGTTGGTTGGGGGGGGGGGCATCCTATTCAACCCAGTCCACCAGGATAAGCTCAGATTTGGGTCCTGTCTCACCCCCACTTAAGCACACTTACCCTTGCCCTCCACAGCATGAAGGAGATGCATTTTGAACTCTGCAGACAGGAAGGCCCATTTCCAAAGTCGAAAATGAATCCTCTTCACTGTGCAGAAATTACAAGGTTGGGGACACTTGTCCCGTTTGCCTGGAACAGCTAAGGGGGGGGGGAGGGTTCCTGATTGGCTCACTCCCAGTTTTGCAGGGTGGCCTCCCTTTATTCACACCTGTCCCCCTCAGCAAAACACAGAACGACTTACATGCCCTGCAGATCCCCTAGAGGAGGCACTACCCAGACACACTTTGCACACAGACCCACCGACCACCAAATATCAGAGAAACAGAAGAATACATACGTACACCCCTCAATTCCCTGTAGCCTACAAACTGCAATGTTGTATTTTTTTCTTCCTGGTGAGAAGATTCCTCACCATTTATGAACAGTTTTAAATACCCACAGCTTTAAAAGTCCTCCAAGACATATTTTTAAAAGTGCACTTGAACCCAGTATCTGCAGAATCCTTTCAGTCTTTGCAGGAAACCCTGGAGTTTCTGGGCAGGCTGGCCAGACAGAAAACAAGGATACTGTTTCCTTTCAAATGGTACGTGTGGCCAGCCTACTGACACCTTGAATTCACCCCAGTGAGACTAGGCTGACCAGATGTACCATTTGAAACAGGACAGTGCCGTTGTTTTCTGTCCTGTTGAAAACGGCACATGTGGTCAGCCTGTTTCTGGGAGACACCAACCACATGAGTCAGCAAAGAGGGTGGCCAGGCTTCGGGCAGTGATGTCACATTTGTGCATTTGAGCAGTCCTTCTGAGGGAAGCGTTATTTCTCTAAATAGAGCCCAATTTTATTTTTAATAATATTTCCTATCTTCCCTGGTTGACACTACTGTCCTTTTTACCACAAAACTTATGTTGGAATTAGGATGTTTTCCAGCCATCTGTCCTATTCCAATTGGTTACTCTAGTCTTTGAGCAGCACCCCTTTGTTTTTATTACTGTAGATTTATAACTTGTCATATCCAATGGGTTCTTCTCTTTGATATGTTCAACCATTATTATTCCAAATAAACAGACATCTTTCATGGCACTTCCACTATAACTTGGTCTGATATAGTTTACTCCCTAAGCCCCCTCTGGGCCAAGACTCTAAAAACTCAAAATTCTTCTTTCTACAAAAACCTCCTTTCCAAGACTCCATGTATAGCTGTGCAAGCTGTACATTGAACCACCACATAGTCACCAGTCACATCACAGCCCAATACATCAGATGTGCATATTGACAGCATCTTGTTGGTTTTCTAAAATGCACATTGATTCACATTTCTCATATCTCTGAAATCTGAGTGCACCTCACGTGAAAGGCATGCCATAGCTTAATTAGGAGTGTGAGAACCCGTGCTGTTATGCTGTTTCTGGCAAGACCACAGCTAGTAAGAGACAGAGCTGGGATTTGAAGCCAGCAAGACAACCCACAGTTATAATTTAATGCAGGGCCTTGTGCTACAAATTGGGAGAAAATCCTGTGTCCAGTCATGTTGGAGGAAGAAGAAATTTTTGACCATAGTGTGATAGTATGTATGCAGCACCTGGGAGCAAGAGTATGTGGGTGGAGTGGCCTCAGGGGAAACGAGACTGTGGCCCTGGGAGATGCCAGGACCCACCGCCCCCTGTCGCCCAGCTGTTCCTTCTGGAGGAGATGCGAGAACGCAAGTTCGATGGCTTTGCCCGTACCATTCAGAAGGCCTGGCGGCGCCATGTGGCAGTCCGGAAGTATGAGGAGATGCGGGAGGAAGGTGAGAAGCTGCAGGTGGGAGGCTCAGGGTGGAGACAGGTGGAGCTGGAAGAGCCAGGCCACAACCTCTGCCTCCTAACGTGTGTCCCCACAGCTTCCAACATCCTGCTGAACCAGAAGGAGCGGAGACGGAACAGCATCAACCGGAACTTTGTTGGGGACTACCTGGGGCTGGAGGAGCGGCCAGAGCTGCGTCAGTTCCTGGGCAAGAGGGAGCGTGTGGACTTCGCCGACTCAGTCACCAAGTATGACCGCCGCTTCAAGGTGAGTACACTAGCAAGTGGGTATATCTGGGATCCTGGCCCCAGCCTGGCATCCTCATCACAGGTAAACCCTCATCTGGCCTGGACACACTTGCCTACAGGTATATGCCCAACTAACATAGACACAGCTATCCATCAAATATGCCCTCATGTAGACCAGACACACCTGTCTATCAGAGGCATCTTCACCTGGCCAGACACATCTGTTCATAATTACATGCTCACCTCGCCCAGAAGCCCTGACCACAGGGCCACCCTCACTTATCCTGCATACTGCTATCCATTAGGTAGGTACACCCTCACCAAGTCTAGATAGACCTGTCAATTACCATACCCCCACCTGGCCCATAGACACTTGTGCACAGGTACTCTCATCTGGCCTGGGCACCCGCGTCCAGCAGGTATAACTTCACCTATCCTGTTCCTGCTCACTGCCCCAGACACCTCTTTCTAGCCAGTATACTCTAACTTAACCCCTTACTTACTATATGACATAACCACTCAGATTCCTCCATTTAGAGGGACACCTTCCCCTGACCTGCAGGCACTACCCCTATGCCTGGGGCCGAGCCCTCGGGACCAGGCTGCCCATGCCCAGGGCTCCTGCCATCAGCCTCTCTGCTCTCTGGTACTGCATTCTCACAGCCCATCAAGAGGGACTTGATCCTGACACCCAGGTGTGTGTATGTGATCGGGCGTGAGAAGGTGAAGAAGGGACCTGAGAAGGGCCAGGTGCGTGAGGTCCTGAAGAAGAAGCTGGAGATCCAGGCCCTGCAAGGAGTTTCCCTCAGGTGAGGCCAGGCACCGACCTGCCTGCCCCACAGTCACCCTTGCCTGCCCCCTGGTCATCCTCAGCTGTCCCCATACTTTGCACACAATCTGTAACCCATACCATCTTACCTGCTGCTACACCTATAACCCTCTCTTGGTCCTACCTGTCACCTTCACCAGTCCCCACACTCTTGAGCCTGTCCTAACAGCACCTGTCCCCTCACTTGACTTCTCACCTATACCACCTTCTCCAGCTCCTTGCCACTTTCCCTATGTAACTCCTTACTTGCCCCTACCTGACCCTCCCCTGTAGCCTCTCACATGTCAATCCTTCTGCCACCCTCACCTGTCACTCTTATCTGCCTTTCCTCCCGCCCCCCGACCCTAGTACGCGGCAGGATGACTTCTTTATCCTCCAAGAAGACACGACCGACAGCTTCCTGGAGAGCATCTTCAAGACTGAGTTCGTCAGCCTCTTGTGCAAGCGCTTCGAGGAGGCAACGCGGAGGCCCCTGCCCCTCACCTTCAGTGACACGTACGCCGCCACCACCGCCCCCACCATCCTCAAGTTGATCTTGGCACAGCACCCCCTCTCCCACCCCACGGACCGGCCGAACTGCCCCTCTGCCCCGCCACCCACCAGTGCCCGGCCAGGCAAGGATGAAGTGGGGAGGTAACCCTTGGGAGGAACACGCCCCCACAGCTTCCTGCTCTCCCCACAGACTACAGTTCCGGGTGAAGAAAGAGGGCTGGGGCGGAGGTGGCACCCGCAGCGTCACTTTCTCCCGTGGCTCTGGCGACGTGGCGGTCCTCAAGGCTAGCGGCCGGACACTCAGCGTCAGCGTGGGTGACGGGCTGCCCAAAAGCTCCAGTGAGTCTAAGCCCAGGTGGAGGAGGAGTCAAAGAGACGGGGCCAGTGAGGGGACCAATCAACGCTGAGGGGGCGGGGCCATTGAGTTGGGTTAAGAGTGGCTGACGGCCATAAGGGGTGTGTCTAGAGAGACTTAGATGACCAATGACAGGCAGAGAAGTGTGGAGAGGGCGTGGCCAAAAGGAAGCCTGTGAGCGGGCTGATGGATGGGGGCGAGCCCTGCAGTGGGCGGGCCCAGAAAGTGAGAGGTGGGTTTGGGAGGAGCAGGACCAATCACTGGGGGGAGCCAGTGTTCCTAATAGCGAAGGGGCGGTACTGATAGGAGAGCCAGTGAGCCTGACAGGACGGGATCTGTGGTGGAGCCGAGTGGACCGGACTTGTGGGTGCGGCCAGGAGCCTGGTCTCAGCTGGCCAACACTCAAATCCTGTGTCTTTCCCCTTTTTAGAGCCTACACGGAAAGGAATGGCCCAGGGAAGACCTCGAAGGTCGGCCCAGGCCCCTTCCCGGGCAGCCCCCAGGCCCCACAGAGGTGAGGAGACGCCCCCCACTAAGTGTCTTCCCTTTCCTCTTGTGAGCCCCATGACCTAAGCCAGACCTTCTGTAAACAGGATCTCACAATCAGAGATGCTCACTCTCTTCTTTGTCCAAAATTCTCCATACCTTCCCATCTCCCACAGAATTAAAGGCTAAGTTTAGTTTGATATTCAGAGTCCTTCAGAATTCAACCCCAGCTAACCACTGACCTCTTCTTTCCTCCCATCTTACACTCCTGTCAGGCAAGCTACATCATATTTTGCCAACTTACCAAACTCACTCCTACCTCCAGGCTTTTGCTGGGGCTGTTTGCTCTGCCTGTCTCCCAAATTCCCATTCCACTTGAGCTCCTATTCATCCTCCAAGACCATCCACAAAAGCCCTCCTACAGAAGGGAGTGGAGGAAAATCTTACCCCGGTAGAACCTCTCTTAGGTCCCTTTTGTCCCAGTCACCATACTGGATTGAGAGTGTGGCTGCCTCTTCCCTCAGAATGGAAACTTGGCATCAAGTCCTCCCCAAATACTCCCAGCATCACCCTAAAAAATGCCCCCATCCTTGCTCCAACCACAGGTCTAGAACGCAATGGGGTGCCCCCCTCTGCCAGAGGGGGACCCCTGCCACTGGAGATCACATCTAGAAGGGGCTCACAGAGGCCTCCCCAAGGCCCTCCATCCTCAGCCCTGAGTACCAGTAGACGCCCCCGGGCACAGCACCCCTCGGAGCACAACACAGAATTCCTCAACGTGCCGGATCAGGGCGTGGCTGGGTAGGTGGGATGGGAAGGTAGCCCCAGGAGGTGGGCAGTTTGTGGGGGGTTATCTAGGGCAATGACAAGCACACCCCTGTGCCCACAGCATGCAGAGGAAGCGCAGCGTGGGACAGCGGCCAGTGCCAGGTGTGGGCCGACCCAAGCCCCAGCCACGGACACATGGCCCACGGTGCCGGGCACTGTACCCGTATGTGGGCCAAGACGTAGATGAGCTAAGCTTCAATGTGAATGAGGTCATTGAGATCCTCATGGAAGGTATGTGTACCAGGACAAGGGTGGGAGGAGTCAGAACCCTGACATAGCCAGGCAGCCTCCCATTACTGCATACCCCTCCTGTGGGAAAACAGAGGTGGCCAGCTAGCTCCCAGGCCCCGACAGGGATACCCTCTTTTGAGCCAGTGGTTGTGTAGGTTAGAGACCTTGGGTCTGGAGGTCACCTCCCAAGCTACATGGGAGCTTGGCCTCACTGTATCATACGCAGTAGTACCCCCGTCTCTTTTTTGTCACCTGTCAAACATAGGTCTAAAGGCAGAACCTCAGAGACCCCTTGTGAGTGGGAAATGGGCCATGTCTGGATGACCCAGGCCATGTCCTACCCTAGTGCACTAGGCTGCCACCAGAGGGACCTTAGACACAACAGCCCCTCTGCAGGTGGGTGAGGGAGCCCCATAGAGGTCATTCCTGGGTCCACTATGGGGATTGCGGGAGGGGCCTGTAGGAGATGATGAAGAAAGAGTACAAGTGAATGGTCTAGAAAATGAAGGAGTGTGAGCCAGTGACTAGGAAAAACCATGAGGTGTGTCCCTTCCTTCCATCTGTCACTCTCTTTTCAGCCTCTGCCTTATGCCAGGCCAGTAGAAACACAAAAGACAGACACTGAGCAGCATAAAGGTGTTCTCTGGGGTGGGCTAGATGCCACCTTGCACATTCTTCTCTCCCGCAGATTCCTCGGGCTGGTGGAAAGGCCGGTTGCATGGCCAGGAGGGCCTCTTCCCAGGAAACTATGTGGAGAAGATCTGAGTGGCGGTGCCCATAATTCTGTCCTCAACCTGCCAGGGAACCGGGCCCTGCTGGCGAGGGTCTCGTTTCCCTTGGCTGCATTGGCCAGGAGGTCCAATCCTGGGGCCTCTAGCAGAACCCAGCCCTAGCCCTGGGTGGGTCTGGCAGTCATCACTGCAGCCACCCCTGGGCCCTAGCCTCCCCCATGTCACACCAGTTTCCTCCTGTGTCACACAGGGCTAACAGCAGAGCCTACCTCCCAGTTGCCTTGTGAGTACAAAATGAGTTGTGGTCTGTCGGCAAAGTGTAGGGCACAGGTGGGGGATGGGGGGACTTGACAAGCATGCTCTTCCTCCTCTCTTCACTGAGGCAAAAAATGTTTGCCAGGTAGAAGTGTGAACTAATTGAGGACCAACCTTCTCAGAACCTTGTGACATAGGAGCAGCAAATGCCCCATTTTACAGTTGGAAAAATGAAGCCTCAGAGGTTGAGTCACTTGCCCAAGGTTCTACAGAGCCAAGACTTGAAAAACTTGTGTCTGCCTCACTTGCCAGCTTCCAGAAGCTGTATTCCAGCTTTCCTGAAGAAAATGCTCTGGCAAGTCCTGTCAGATCTGAATCTGCAGCCCCTAAGCCATCTGGGACCCGCCTGGACCCTGAGGAAGGAGGCAGGTCCCATATGCAGCCCCTCCCCCTCCAACAATCCAACCTGGGCTACCTCTGGCCCCTGCTCCCCACCCCATGTCTGTGCCTTCTGAGACCTCAGCCACCTGGGATCAGGACTCTTTCTCACATGCCTGGGCCCTAGTTTTCTGCATTTATGGTCATGGGTGAAGGGGTCAGCCTGGCTACTAGTCTCTCCAGCTGTCTCCAAAACAATACTGGAGTCTGAGCCTTTGAGAACTCCATGCAGGTGCAGCTGGAACTGGCTAGGGGTCCTACCATGGTCTGAGCCTAAGGATCCTGGCTTTCCAGATGAACACTATCTTGGTGCGCAGCTCCTCAAAGAGAAGCCAGCCTGAGAGATCAGTGGGGTCAGAACTGATCCAGAGAAGGGACAGGGGCTGCCTGGCCAGACAAGCCTCCTGCAGGACATGTACCCTCTCCCTTTTGCACCAGCCCTGGGAAGCTGAGTGTGGTTGGAAAACAAAAATCCCAACGTTGCAACTCGGTCTCAATAGCCCTTATATTAGTCAATTGTGACATAAAAGCATTTAGCCAGTCCCTTGATTGTCCCTGATACCCTTCATCCTCTGATTTTCTCACTCTACTGCCCACCACTGTGTGCATCACTTGCTGCAAGACTTAGATGGAAGAACAGAGGGAGGAAGGACAATGAACACGAGCCACAGACCTCAAAAGCTGGGCATTTCCTAGTGCTGAAGAGCAAATCAGGGCTTCAGTCTCTCTTCTCTGCCTTTGAATTCATCCTTAGGCTGCCCCCACTCCTGGCACTCTGGGGTACAGCCCTATGACCCCACTACAGTGGCAGGCACAACATATGCAGGAAGTCGGGCCTTCTGGATAGAATGTATAGATGAGGCTGGGGTGGGGTGCTGGGTATGGGAGTGGGTTTGACATATTGACAGCTTCTCACATCTAGGTTACAACATCTGCAAACCTCAGTCACTTTGGCCCCACCCACTGAGACCCACATCCTGTTGACTCTCTTACATTTCTTAAGTCAGGTCCTTCCTCTCCCTTCCTTGGATCCCTGTCCTTTCTGAGGCCTTACCTCACCCTTCCCCAGATTGCACCAACCTTCCCTGCGCGCGCACACACACACACACACATACACACACCACCCTGCATCAAAATTATCTGTTTTTTAAGTTTTTAACTGTATTAAAAATAATCAAAATGTTTTTTTTTTAAGATTTATTTTATTGTTTTGAGAGAAGGTGAGAAAGAGGGAGAAGGGGGAGGGGGAAGGGCCCAGAGCAGTCTTCATAGTTGTACGTCATTAGTTGTGATGTGGTTTCATTCCACACAAGTGGACATGGGGCCACGCAGGGCGGGAACCAAACTGGGGAACTCCCACATGGGAGGCGACAGCCTTCGATGCTGGGCTGTGTTTACTAGTTGCACCGCAGTTCAGCCTATGGGTTTGCACAGGCCAGGGCTGGGATTCAATACCTGGACCTTGCAGTTGCAAGACAAGTGCTCAACCTGTACAGCTATCCTGGCATCCTGATAAAAGTTTTTTAAATTAAAACTTCACAAAAGTGTGAAAAATCTGTCTCTCCCTTACTTGAAAATCCCTGTTCCCTCCCCAATTTTCAATGTCTCCTTCTAATGGTATTCTCTGCACATAAAAAAAGTACATAGGTACAAAAAAAATAAAGTTAAAAAAGCACATCAGTACATCTATGTACCCCAATGTAAATATATTGCACATAAAGTCCACACTTGCCTAGAACCCAACAAATACCTCTTGAATGGTCTCAGAGATCCACTTCACAGTCTCCCAATAGTCCATATTCCAAATGACAGCCAGATCAGATGGAGTGACTCCCCCTGTTGAAAATTCTTTAGTCTAGAATAGAAACCACACTTCACTCTGGTTCACAAGGCCCTGCATGACCCTCCCTGCACCACATTCACTTTCTGACTTCCACACCCTGCTTTCACTCTGCTCCAGCAGCTCAACTATCTCCTCACTGTTTCTTGAAAGAAACAAGCTTGTCCCCCAACACCTCAGGACATTTGCACCAGCTAGCCACTCCTTCCAGAGTGCTCTGGCCCCATGAACTTCCTTTGGCTCTCACTCCTTCCGGACTCTCAGGCAACAGCTCAGAAGTCACCTCACAGAGAGGCTTCCCTGACCCATCACTATCTTTGATTTTTTTTTTCTTTGTAGCACTTAATATAACCTCTGACCATTTTCTGCCATTTGTTGTCTGTTTCCCACTTTAAAATGTAAGTGGCCTCTGAGGGCAGGAAATGTTTGTACTATTCGTCTCTGGATCCCCAGAACCGAGTATACAGTAGGTTGGACAGGTGATTCATTCCAAGCCTGTACACCCAGTGACATGCTCCTGGAAACACACCCTTCCGGATGAACTGTTAGCTTGCTTGTTTCCCGCCCATGCCTTTCACAACAGGCACACTCCAACTTCAGAAGCAAGTGTACTGAAAAGTTTGACGACCATTGCCAATTTCCTTCCAAAAATGCTGCCCACTCAACACGACCGCTTCAAAAAGTAGACTGCTGTTTATCGCCTTCCGAGGGCTGACCCCGGATCCCAGGGCACAGACTCTGTTAACGGTGCAACCTATGATTGTCTTCGGCTTGCAACTCCGCCTTGAGGTACTTCTGCTGTCCAGGAGGAATCGGTTTCTCAGGCCACGCCCCTCGCGGAGCAGTGCGCAGACCCCACCCCCGCTCTCGCGAGAGCTGGAAGCGAAAAATGGCGCCGGCGTGAGCGCGAACCTGTGGCCGCCCAGGGAATCGCCGCAGCTTCAACCAGAGCCGCCGGACCCACGGGAACGAGAGACCAAGCCGGGCCGAGGATGGTGAGCGCGGCACCGGGGACGCGGCGAACCAGCGGGGACGGGCGGGGAGCAGCCCCGTCGCGCACACTCCCTGTGGCCGACCCCGCCCCCAAATCCGGGTACTTGCCCGTCGCTAGCTGTCACTAGGCGAGCGCCCTATCCTCTACTTCCGTGCCTGGCTTCAATTGGGCCACGCCCACAGACCTTGGGCTCCGCCCCTGGTCTTTATATTGTACATAAGGGCTCCCAGCACCTCCAAGTTTGTCTGCACAGCTCGAGCCAGGCAGGTGCATATATACACACAAACAATCCACTTGGCCACTTCTGGACCCTTCTGTATCTTACTTGCCGTGCCGTTTTTTAGAGGCCCGCCTTAATAGTCTTTGTCCTGCCCACTCCCTCTAGGCGACGCCCCTAACCCGTATGTGGTCTCCCACCTATCCAAATTGGAAATGAGGGGATGCTGCTTTCATGAGCAATTCCTGACAGGTACCCCCATCAGCATTTGGGAAATGCCCAACTCCCTGCCTGGATGGAGACTTAGAAGGCAGGAGCCCAATCCACCCTCACCCCCTGGGCCCTCTCTTGATAATGACTCCTTGGGGTGGGGGATGACTGGGTGGTATCTTAGGGGCATTCACTGCATCAGAAATGCCCAACGGTCTTGGCAGGAGGGGTTCCTCCCAGCAGACTGGGCCCAGAGGAGTTCTCCCCACCTTTCTTCCACCAGGAGGAGGATCCCTCAGGGCCCAGCCGGGACATGCTGGCCACTCCAGAACCCAGCCCGGGTGAGACTGACAAGGAAGTGTCAACGGTTGTGGCTGCTACAGCCACCTCCTCCATGGGGGAGGAGCCAGGCCCTAACCGGGCAATCACACCCCCAGTGTGGGAACGTGGAGGGGCCCAGCAGGGTGCCTCCCCAGTCCCAGACAGTGGCCAGCCTGGCCCTGGACCCAGCCTTGGCCCGACTGGCACAGTCTCCGGGACCAGCGAGGACCTGCGGCCTTCCAGACGACGGCCACTACCAGGTGACCTGTAATGGGGCTTTGTGTGGGGTCACAGGCCCTGAAGCAATAGGAGTGAGGAATGCAGAGTATCAACTTGAGGCTTAACTAAAGGGAATTACCATTTACTGAACACCCAAGTGTGTGCCAGGCCATGGCCACAGTGATAAGCCAGGCCAACTCAGCCCTTGCCTCTGGCAGCTCAAGTGAAGGAGGCGGAGGGTAAAGGCCCCCCCTAGGAAAGCATAGGGTAATTCCTGCATCATGGTATATGCCTCTCTGGGGAGGAGCCCTGGACAGCGTGGGTGGGAAAGGGACAGGTGACCTGGCTGTGTGAATCCTACAGGAAAGCAGATAACCTGCTCCAGCCCTGGCTGCTGCCTCAGTTTCCCCAGCATTCGCGACCTGGCACAGCATCTTCGTACCCACTGTCCACCCACACAGTCCCTGGAAGGTAGGGGCCAGGGTAGGTGGTGGGAGGCAGGCAGAGCCCCCAGGCTGACCTTGGCCACCCCACTCCACTCCTCTGTCCTCCAACCCTGCCTTGCCAGGCAAGCTCTTCCGCTGTTCTGCCCTGAGCTGCACCGAGACCTTCCCCAGTATGCAGGAACTGGTGGCACACGGCAAGCTTCACTACAAACCCAATCGCTACTTCAAGTGAGACGCTGACCACCCTAACCTCTGGTCCTCTGTGACCAGGCCCCAGGAAGCCCCGCCCACCCCTGGCGTGATAGCCAGTACCTGGGGTCCAGGCCTTCCCCTTTCCTGGTCAGGGGTTGGGTCTGGATGTGGGGGGACTTGGCCAAGCCCCACCCTTACCTGCCGAAGATGAGAGACTAGTACCTGGAGCAAGGCCCGCGGACCCGGATGGGGTGGGGCTTACGTAGGTATGGCTCCGTCCAGTCTTTTCGTACCTCCTAAGAGAAAAGCTGACCACTTAAGTCAAAATTAAGACTTCTTCCTCGTTTTCCCAGGGCTCGGACCCAGAAGGGTTCGGAAGGGTCGCGGCCACAGTAGGGAGACGCTTAGGGCAAGCTCCTCCCCGCAAGTGGGGGATCTGTGATTTGGTACCGGGCTCCCTTGGGCTCCCTTACTACGCCCGCGGCGCAGGCCCCTTGGTGGCATCGAGTTGGCCCCTTGTCCCCCAGGAGACCCAGCCCAGCCCTATGCCCGCCCCCAGGTGTGAGAACTGCCTCCTGCGCTTCCGCACGCACCGCTCGCTCTTCAAGCATCTGCATGTTTGCGCCGAGCATGCGCAGAGCCCAGCCCCGCCGCCACCCCCAGCCCTCGACAAGGAGCCGGTCGCGCCCGAGCGTCCCCCGGAGTCCGGTCCCACGTCGGCGCCGGGCTTGCAGTTCCCGCTGCTCGAGCCCTTCACGGCCCCCGCCCCTGCCCCCACCGGGCCCTTCCTGCCCTACTTGAACCCCGCTCCCTTTGGCCTAAGCCCCCCACGCCTGCGCCCCTTCCTAGCCACCGCGCCTGGGCCGCCCGCCTCCAGCGCCGCCGTGTGGAAGAAGAGCCAAGGTGAGTGTGATGGCTGACGCCAGAAGGGAAAACTGGGCTGGCTCCTGTTTCTGACCGTGACCCGCCCATTTGCCACAGGTGCTGGCGGCAGCCCGCGAAGACCCCAGGGCGGCTCCGATGCGCCCTCAGGTGCGTGCAGGTGACCACCAGGGCGGGATGGAAGGGTTTCTCTCCTTCGCCCTGCCGGGCCCAGGAAATACTGGGAGGCAGCAGTGCCAGCACTAAAATACAGGATTCTGTCTTAAAAACTACTGGCCCTTGCGCCTTCATCTGCGCCGGCGTTTCCGTGTAAAGCGCGCCCGGTTCACGAGTCCTTCCCCCTGCAGTGGTTCCGGGGATGGGAGTCAGGGACACGGAGAAGTCAAGCTCAATGCCCCCAATCGCGGGGGATTACGGGGAGTGGAGGTACACGCCCAGGAGAAACGGATCAGCCCGGCCTGACCCTCGGCGCCTGCGAGCTGATGGGGAGGTGGGGAAAGGTCCGAGCCGCCCTCGTCCATGTCCACCGCCCTCGGGAGTGGACGGGTTCTTCCGACGGGAGCCAGGGACTGACGGGGTCCCTCCCGCCTGCCCGCAGGGCATGCGGCCCCGAGCCGCATCTTGTGGGAGCACACGCGCGGCCGCTACTCGTGCATGCAGTGCGCCTTCTCCACGGCCTCGCGGCCCGCCATGACCCTGCACCTGGAGGACCACCGCCCCGGCGCCCCCGCGGCCCCGGCGCCCGGGCAGCTGCGCCCGGACGCGCCGGCGGGTAAGGCCGGGGAGCGCGCGGGTGGGAAGGGCAGGGGCCAGGAGGTGAGGGGCGGGGCCGAGGCTCAGGCGCCCCCTCCTCTGCCCCACCCAGACCCGGCCCCACTTGCACCCAAGGTATCCTCGCTGCTGTCAGAAGGGGAGTGTCCAGTTTTCTCGCCGCTCTGAACCCCATCGCTTAGGGGATGGGCCATGAGGTGTGGGTAGTTTTGTAATTTTAGGGGGGCCTGAGATGAATGGGGTGGGGGACAATAAAAGGCGCGATGAACTGGCCTGTGCTGTGTTGGTCCCTTGCCCTCTGATTTGCAGTTGGCTGGTCTAGTCCTGAATGCTCCCAAGGGGCAGGCCTCCCCCCTCACTGCTCACCTGTGTCCCACCTCGTGTCACCTCAACACTGGGACATCCCCCAGGTCTCCAGCTCAGTATTACCAGTGCCCACTGTCCTGTCTCACTACTTCCAGAAGCCAGATGGGGTGGAAGTGTCGTTTTATTGTTAAAAGTCCCAGGAATCTGAGGAGAACAATTTGGGAGGCTGATCCTGAGAAAGTTCTGGGACTGGCCCAGCAGGAGTGCCCAACACCCCCAGGTCCTGAGGCCAGTGCTGACTCATGGAGAGGTGAGAGGGCGGTGGGGCAGCCTCGGAGGGCAGTGCCATGTCCCCAGAGCTGGGCACTCAAGTGCTGGCTGGGACTCAGTTCTACCCTTGTCCTCACTCCTCATGCCCCAGCTCTGAGGAGGAGTGAGGATCAAGGTCAGCCCTGGAGAACCTGGGCCTCTTCCCTCTTTTCTACTCCCCCATCTTGGTTCTCTTCTTCCTTCTTGGGAAGTCAGGCCTGGGCCAGGGTTCAAACTTAGGTGCCACACTGCTGTGTCAGGCCTGCTGTCACCAGAACCTGGCAGGCCAAGCCTCCTAGGTATGGAAGTTCCATGTGTTGTTGGCAGGGCCCCCCACCCCCGGGGCTGGTTTTACCTCCCCCATCTTGCCTTCCAGCCCCATGGTCCTCTAGCCCAGGCTTCAACTGTCTCCCCTTCGTGGGGCACTCAGATCAAGCCCTCCTGCCCTTCCTCTCAATCTGAACATCCCTGGAAACAGGGGTCTCCTCTGATGGTGCCCTTCCTTTGACTAGTACCCTTCAGTGGATTTCCACAGCTATCTGGATAAAGATCCTGTTCTAGTAGCCCACAAGACCCCATTTGAACCTCCCCCCCTCCTCCAACACAGATATCCTGTGAGCAAGCACCTGAGCAGGAGCACTTCCAGGTCCCCCCCTGAGGTGGCTCAACACCAGTTGTGGGGCCAGGTGGGCCATCAGGGTGGGGCTCCAAAGCCCCCTGAGCTCCCCTCTTTTCAGCCAGAAGCCTTGGAACTATGACAGTGATCTAGGGAAGACAGCCTTCCTACATTCTCACTTTCCTAGTCTTTAAAATGGGTGTCATGATGCCCACCCCTGGAGTCCTCATGAAGATTCAGAGAGGGACTGGGGAAAGAGGGAGGGGGCTTGGGAAATGTTTGCAAGTAAGTGATCCTTGTCACTAAGCCCATGGCTTCCTGGGCCTTCTCAAGAACCTAGAAAGGGATGCCGAGATAGCTCAGAAGTTGAGAGCTTGCCTTGCTTGCAGTCACAAAGTCTGGAGTTTGATTCCCAGCCCCAGCCCATGCAACCCCATATGCTGAACAGTGGTGCAACTGGTAAGTGCCAGGATGGCAGCGAAGGTGCTCGCTCACCTCCCATGTGGGAGGCCCCGGTTCAGTTCCTGCCCTGTGTGATCCCACATCCACCTGTGTGGAATGAAACCTTGTCACAACTAATGATGTACAACTGTGGAGACTGCTCTGGGCCCTCCCCTTTCTCTCTCTCTTCCTCTCTCTTCCCCTACCTTCTCTCAAACAATAAAATAAATATTAAAAACAAAAAATGAACCTGGAGAGAAGGCGAGGCTGGGTCCAGATAGAGAAGGTGAGGCTAGGAAGGTAAGTTGACAGCCCTGACTCTAGCCAGGCCCAATTCCAAGTCACGTGCTGATTCCACACCACCCTGGAGGCTGGGCAGTTACCACCCAGGAGAAAACCCAGGAGTCTGGGGCCTTGGGAAATTTGGTCCTAGTCCCAGGCTTTCTGGTATCTCCAGGGACAGGGCTTAGTGTTCCCCTTCTCCAGGTCCCTCCCTAACTCATCTCCAGGGTACCTACCAATGCCCCCTCAAACTCTCAGGAATCTTCCTTCTCCATCAAGCCCCTCATTCAGCCCCAAGATCCAGGTGATGCCACATTGCAGCTTGTCAGGACCTTTCCAGAGAGACCCAGAGCCAACATCTTGGTCCAGGTACATCCCCCACCCCATCACCCATGTAGAATGCAGCCACCCCTCCCCACCCTCTGGAGCCAGCTGAAACTGCCCTGAGGCCTAGGGGGCTAGGTCACCATCTGGCCAAAACGACATCCTCCCTCACCCCCTCCCAACTCACGTCCAACCTTTGCTCACCTGGGAAGAATTACTGCTCCCAGTGACCCTTCTAGATTTCCATAGCCCCTACCCTCCCTCTGACCAAGCCATGTCCCCACAGAGGGTCCCTCCACCCCAACTTCATGATGCCTGAAAGCTGTCCTCATAGGGCCCCAGCTTGCCCAGCAGAGGGCGCCCCGAAGTGTCAGTCGAGGGAGGAGAGGGTCCCGGCATCCAAGCAGGCACCCACCTAGTGCAGCCCAGTGCACTGCCCCCAGCATTTGCACAGGGACCAGGTGCACCAGCTTCGGCTTCCTACACACAATGGAAACCTTGGCAGCTCCCCTCCCTGGACCACACAATTCCACTCAACTCAAGGAACGCCCTCCCCACACACATCCTCACGTCACCAAGGCAAACCCTGGCCCACACTCACAGCTTCCTGTTCCAGTTTCAAGTGCAGCGGTCTGTTCACGTTCAAGTGTATGCAGTGTCAGGGAAGGTGCCGAACACACAAAGGGGAGAGTGGGGGGCCTGCTTGGCAGGGTGTGTGCCAGGGAGGGACCCTCCAAACTCCATATTCCCTGCTGGGGGTTTCCATACCCAATGGCCTCCCTGGAACCTGGGGATTCACTAGCTGTCATTCAGTCCTTTGGCCTACCTTAATTGAGTACCTACTGTATACTCTCAGGTAATCAATCATCCCTGTTCTTTTATTTCTTTCCCTCACTGACTAAACACCGGGAGTGTCAGCCTTGACCAGCTGGTCCTGACTGGTCTCAGAGACCAGAGAGGACCCAGACCTCATCACCTGGCCTCCTGGGGCCCCTGTTTGGAGGGGACCCACATCTGGAAATGTGACTCGGGGTACATGTCTGTCTGTGCAGGGACCAGATGCACAGGCACAAAGGTTCCAGAATCCTCAGGCTGTGCTCTTAAAGCAGAAATACAGTCACTTCCCACTGTGCTGCCTGTGCCCTTCAAGCAGGGCAGGCAAAGACCAGGGCTCCTGCGGGGAAGTCAGGTCCTCAAGACAAAAGAGCCTCCTTCCCATCTCAGCTGATCTTTCTGGGTCCGCTGGAAGCTTCTTCCAGGTGTACTCGGTCCAGCAGCACCAGTCCCCCTGGGATGTTGCCAAACTTGAGGCCCCTCCACTGAAAGCAGCCCCACGCTTTAACCACAGGGACTGGGGGCGACTGGTGGGCACAGTGTTTCTCAGCTTAGCTGCATATTAGGATCACCCAAGTGTGTAAGAAATCCCCAGGCTCAGGCCACATCCCAGACGAACTAAGTCAGAATCTCTGAGAGCTTGTCTCTGCAAACTCCTCAAGCAGTCCCTCTGCGCAGCTAAACTGAGAATTGGTTCTGCACTCTGCCAGCAGGTGTCTTCTCCATCTAGTCACTGAGCTCCTGGGGACCGCATCCTAACAGTGCAGGTCTTGCCCACTACTACCTTCACCCCCTCTTCTCTGGCCTCCAGGCTGTCTTGATTCTCCTCACCCTCTGTCCACTGAGAACCTGGGGTGTCCTCAGACCCTCTTCCTCCCCAGGCATCAAAGACTTGGATACTACCCACCCACCCCCAAATCTGCCATCCTGGTAGGCAACCTGCTCAGCCGCAGCCATCTTTGGCCCCCTGTGACACCTACCCGTGCAACAGGGAAGTGCTCAGAATTGGGAATCAGACTACAGGGGAGTGTTGAAATGAGGAAGGCCCTTGAAATGAGGAAGAGGCAGAAGGGCCTCACCCTTCAGTCTCAGCAGACCACACCCCTTCCTGAGAAGGCCCCCTCTCATGGAGGGCCCGCATGGAGTTGGCCTTGGCCTGCCTGTTCACCATGTCCTCCCTGTAGCCGGGAGGTTAGCAGGGCATGTGGTAGGAGTGAGGGGTCAGGAGAGAGCCAAGAAACTGGTGACTGTTGTGAATGTGCTAACCTCCAATGCATGGAGCAGGGAGACAGGAGCAGGCAGGTCAGGAACTCAAGAAATGCCCAACCGGACCTCGGGACAAGCAGTGGCTGTCCCCGCCTCCTTTCCTTCCTCCTCTGCCCCCTCCCCCCATCCACCCAGTGGAGCCTGTGGAGTAAAAGCCACAGTTGCTTCCTGAAGGCAGAAGCCTCAGCTCAGGTCCCACTTGCTGGGTGGCCCATCACCAGCCTGCAGTCATGGTGAGTCCCCAGGCCCTGGGAGAGCCCCCGCTGGCTGGAGGCAAGGGGTGCCATGGGTGGCAATTGGGGGTGGGGTGGGGTCGGGCATATTCTAAAAGTGGAGCAGTCATCTGGGAATGGAATAACAGACACAAAGGCCCAGAGGTGGGAAGCAGCCAGGACACCCCTGGGACAGTCCAAGCTCCAAGGGCTGCAAGTAAGTACAAGGGGGACAGGTTGCACTGCTCAGACACCTCCCTTCCCCCCTAGGTCAGCATGAATAGCAACCTGGTAACAGCCAGCCAGGTTGAGCGCAGGGGCTTCCTGTGAGTGAGAAAGTGGGTCAGGCATCCCAGGTGTGACCTGGCGCTGAGCCATCTGGGAGCCCTTGCCTTGACCTACCGGGTGGGGGGATTTCACAGAGGCATTTCAGACCCCAGGCAGGAGTGGCAGGCTTTCCTTACATTCTCTGGATGGGAAACTGAGGTGCAGGCAGGGCGGTCGGCCATGTGGTTCTGCCCTTCCTCTCCCGCCCCCCATCTCCTTGACCCCAGGAGAAACCAGGCTTGGGGGCCTGCGGCAGGGGCTACCTCTGGGAATTTGACATTAGAGCAGGCCTGGCCTACTTTGTGTATCTGCCAGAGTCTGGCCGATGGTGCAGGGTGGTCGCCAGGGTACACAGGACAAACTGCAAGTGCCATAGCTGGTGTGCCTGGGGTCATGTCTGCCAGTCCTCGTGGCCACTGACTCAGCGTCCCTGTCAGCCTGGGTGCCCGAGACCGAGAGACCCTGTGTCCACATTTGCCCCAGGCCCCTGAGTGTCTCTCCATCCATCTATGAGAGTCTGTGACAGACTGGATGGGGCTGAGTAGACACCTTCCTGACTTTGTGCACTCTGTGTTCAACGAACATTTACTGAGCACCTACTGTATGCCAGGCACTGGGAGGACAGCAGTGCAAGAACAAAGTCACTGCCTGCACATTTAAAAAACAATGTAAGTGAAATAAATATGACAGATGGTAGCAGGTACTAGGAGAAAAGTCATGCAGGCTGGAGACTCCAGGAGAACAGGCTTCCTCTGGCTGCTGTGGGGGTACTAAGCAGAGATGATGGAGGATAGGCAGGAGCCCGAGGGTGGAGGTAACCGACGGTGCTTCTGTGGAGTGAGTGCTACAGTCCGTGAGGAGTGGTTGAATCCCGGATGTATTTTGCAATTAGAACAGAAGGGACTGGGGACATGGGGGCAGGAGGCAGGGGGAGAACCAACGGTGGTGTGTCTGACAATATCCTTGTGTCCCCCGTCCACCTCTCCACCACTCCTGTGTGCACCAGTCCCTGCCTGACTGGCTCTGTGTCCCCTAGGGGAGCCATCAGGACTTCCGGAGCCTTCAAGCAAAGTTCCAGGCCTCTCAGCCTGAGACCAGCGAACTCCCACTAAAATCCTCGAAGACCGAGTTCAAGAAACTCCTCAAGAAGTTTCCACAACCTGAGCTAAGCGAGCATTCCAGGAAGCCCCCGCAGCCTGAGTTCAGTGCAGCGCCCAGGAAGCCCCCGCAGCCTGAGTTCACTGATCTCCCCAAGAAGTCCCCGCAGCCTGAGTTCACTGATCTCCCCAGGAAGCCCACGCAGCCTCAGTTCACTGATCTCCCCAGGAAGCCCCCGCAGCCTAAGTTCACTGATCTCCCCAGGAAGCCCCCGCAGCCTGAGTTCACCGATCTCCCCAGGAAGCCCCCGCAGCCTGAGTTCACCGATCTCCCCAGGAAGCCCCTGCAGCCCGAGTTCAGTGTAGTGCCCAGGAAGCCCCAACAGCCTGAGTTCAGTTCAGTGCCCCCAAAGTCCCCACAGCCTGAGTTCAATGCAGTGCCCAGGAAGCCCCCGCAGCCTGAGTTCGCTGATCTACCCAAAAAACCCCCCAAACCTGAGTTCCGTGAACTCTCCAAGAAATTCCCACAGCTGGAGGCCACTCCGTTCCCCAGGAAGCCCCCTCAGGCTGAGGCCAGTGAGGCTTCTCAGAAGGCTTTCCAGCTGGAGCTCAGCAACCCCACCAGCTCCCCCACAGAGCCCAAATTCAGTACACTCCCTAGGAAATTCTGGCAGCCTGAGCCCACTGAGGCCACCCCAAAGCCCTTGCAACCCGAGTTCAGTACCTTTCCAAAGCCCCCCCCACAGCCTGAGTTCGCTGTGCTCCCCAGAAAACTCCAGCAGCCTCAGGTTGGTGGCCTCCTTAAGAAGTCCCTGCCACAGCCAGAGTTCACTGAGGTCCCTCAGATGCCCCCCTGGAAGCCTGAGCCCAGTGAACCCCACCCCCACTCTCCAAAAACAATCCCACCGCCTCAGCTCAGTGAAGTCCCCAGAAAGCCCCCACAACCTGAGTTTGGTGACCTCACCAGAACATCCTCGGAGCCAGAAGTCTGTGTGTTTCCCAAGAAGCTAAGGCAGTCTGAACTCAAAGCACTCCCGAAGAAGCCCCCAAAGCCTGAGCTGGGCCTCCCCAGGACCTCCTCAGAGCCTGAGGTCAGTCTGCTCCCCAGGAAGTTTCCACAGCCTGAGGGCCGGGGGCACCCCCACAAGTCTTCACAGCCAGAGCCCAGTGCTTTGCCCCCAAAGCCCCTGCAGGCAGAGTTCTTTGGGGATCTCTCCAGAAAGCCCCCACTGCCTGGCTCTGTTTCAGAGAGCTCACTGCCCATGGCAGTTGCGGGCTCCTGCCCCAGGTTCCCGCTCAGCCCCGGGTTTGGAGCCAGGCCGCAGAGGTCAGGAGCTCTCACTCACCATGGAGGATCAAGGCTGGGCCTCAAGCCCGGCCACCCACCCCGGCAGAGGCCTCTGCCCCCAGTCAGCAGCCTGGGACCTGCTCCAGCCAAGCCCCCCCTGCCCCCAGGCCTCAGGGATGTCCAGAGCTTTCGAAGACCCTCTGCAGCAGCCACAGGTGGGTCAGGGCGGCCCAGGCCGAAAGGAGTGGGCAGAGGATGGCTCCCTGGCCATGCCTACCTCCCTCCTGCCCTCATCTCTCCACAGCTCTGCGGAGGACCCGCTCTGCTGCTGGAATCCACTTCCAGGGCCAGCAGCCTAAGGACCTCCTGCAGTGAGTGTGGGGAGTACGGGGACATAGGCCCAGGTCGGGTCGTGGGGCTGTAAGGCCCTCATCTCAGGTACCCCTGCAGGGACCCGGACGAGATCTATGAGATGTATGATGATGTGGAGCCATCAGGTGATTCCAGATCCAGCTTCAAGGGCAGAGGTTTGTTGGCAAGGCTGGACCCAGCCATCCCAGGCACCTGGGACATGTCTGTTGTAAGGATGTTTTCTACCATGCTGCTGGTGTGAGGCCAAACAGCACCAGGGAGAAAGCAGATGGAAGGAGGGGCTTTTCAGAAAGGTCACACCAGCTCCTGATGGGCAGAACAGTGTCAGGAAGGGCAGCATAGAGCCCAACCGTCAGTGAGTGTGGTGTGGCCAGGGCAGGCATGTGGCCCAGGGTGGTTGGCAGTGTAAGAATCAGGTGGAAAGTGGCAAGAAGAGTGGGCGAGAGGGAGCAAGAGAGCTTGACACGGGTAAGGCCAAGTTTGGAGGCTTGAGCCTGGCGCACAGGTGTCAGGCTCCCTCACAGACCAGTTGTGTTGGAGGTGCCTGAGGGCTTGGACCTGGAACTCGGAAAGGCCTGGGCTGGACACAAAGAGTGTGGCTCTGGCACCTTTCTCTGTGTCCCGGGATTCCAAAAGGCCCTTCTCTTCCTTCTTCCAAGACTCTGCTCCTGGCGAGCAGGATGCTGGCCTAAGCAGGCTGGTGGTCCCTCCAGCCCAGCTCCAGGGTTAACACCTTCACCAACCTCGTGAAAAACAAAAATGGCTTCCATGCAAGCACTTTACACTCGCTGAACCTACACAGCCCCCACCCTCTAAGGCAAAGTCATGCCCACTTTGCAGAGGACCCGAGAAGTGACTTGTCCCAGCTCACACAGCCATACAGAGAAGCCTGGGGCTTCTGCTCCCAGGCTGCTTCCCTGCCCTGGCTTTGGAAGGGCTTCCCACAGGGAAGCTCCCATCAGGGGTGTCTTTAGGATGCTACCTCTCCCTCCCTATCAGCAACCCCAGCCAGGTCTGGTGCCTCTGTGGCTGCTTCTCCTAGCTTTCCCCAGGGCTGCTTGCAACAGCCCTCCATTAGCACAGAGCTTCCTGGCAAGGCCCCTCCTGCTTCCGCTCTAGTGAGACTGCGGCTTGGCTCTGGGGGGCCGCTGTTGGGGACCTGGACATGGGAAGGGAATGTTTCTGGCCCCTCCACTTCCAGCAGCCTTGCATGCATGACCCACCCCTTCCTCTTCCTCAACACCAAACAGACCAGGCACATCCCCACCTCTGCTCACCATCCCTGCACAAAATCATTTTTCAAGAGTCCAATCAGATACCACCATTCCCTGGATCTCCCCCTTGAGACAGTGTGGGGCTCAGCACGGATTGCCCAGAAGGCTGCTTTGTCTTTTGCAAGTCTATCTGCCCACTCTCCACCGCACTTGCCTCCCTCACAGCTAGGGGCTGGGCCCAACTCTTTGCCAGCATCCGAGCAGGCCAACCCCAGCAGCCTGCCTTCTCTGGGGG
This sequence comes from Craseonycteris thonglongyai, assembly GCA_004027555.1. Lineage (NCBI taxonomy): Eukaryota > Metazoa > Chordata > Mammalia > Chiroptera > Craseonycteridae > Craseonycteris > Craseonycteris thonglongyai. Next base: position 77,007 of record PVKE010001755.1, read on the forward strand.
GGGCCTGCTCAGGGCCACACTGCCAAGAAGCTTGGGGCACCAAGCAGGGGCACCGGGTCCAGCCCACACCACAGTGCCTGGGGTGCCGACGTCAAGACGGCTCCCAGCTGGGTATCGTGACCATCTGTGACTTGGGCAGCCCCTGAGAGAGGTAGGAGCAGCTGGAGGGGGTCTCCTGGGTGGGACCACGTGGCACTGTTGTCTGAGCACCAAGCCGAGGCTATCTGAAGGGTGAGAGCACAGCATGCACGTACCTAACCCTCAGTGGGCTACTTGATGGGAGGTACTGCTGGCCTGTAATCTGAACAGATGCTTGGAATCATTTGGAGTGAAAAAGCAAAAAGCTGGAGACTTCAGGTTGTGGAGCCTTCAGGTTCTAGAGCCTTCACTCACCTGTATGCTCCCTGTGGGCCAGCCCCTTGGCCAGCAGGCTCCTCCTACCTGGAGCTCTGGTCACTTGCCAGCAAGTCAGCCTCACCCTGAGAGATCACTCCCCAGTCCAGTCTCATCAGCCAGGCCTATCAATGGGGCCCACCCCATAAGCCCTCTTCTTAAGAGGCCAATTCCCAGAGCCCAACCTATTCTTGGCGCCAGAAGAGAAATGGCCTCAAAAGCTTGCAAGTCAATCCTGCCTCTCTACCATTTATCAGCTGGGTGACATTGGACAGCCTACTTGACCTCAGAGCTTTTATTTCCTCAAGTCAGGAATGAAAGAATTGCCTACTGTCACACATAAGGCTGCTGTGAGGGTTGAATTAGAGTGAAGTTTCTGCCATCCTAGCATGGGGAGAGGATGGGCAGGTGGGTGGGACAGGGGTTGGAAAGGGGCCTGGCCAAAATGGAGGATGTCCTGAGAACTGACAGGGAAGGGTCATTTGAGATCAAGCCACTAGGGTTGAGAGGCCAAGCCAATGGACCCTGCCCTGACTTGTTCTGACTGCCCCCAGATGAAGTGCCATCCACCCAGCAACACCCCAGGAAGTCACAAGACCTTGAGCTCAGGTACCACAGGGCAAAGGGGATGGGACAAGGAGGGGTTAAGCTCTGGGAGGGTAGTGGAAGGGGATCCCTTAGGAGTTTATTTTGCTCATGAGTACCCAATTCCTTGGGGGGCTCAGGAAGAAGGTCCCCCAGCCACAGCAGTTGTTGCCCACGGACCCGAAGGTCCTGAAGCAGATCCGGAAGGCAGAGAAAACTGAGAGAGAGTTCCGGAAGAAGTTCAAGGTATGGATAGCAAGCTAAGCAAGAGCCCTGGGAGGGCTGGGCTCAGCCTCGTTGACCAAGGCCCCATGAATTCCACCCTCACAAGCCGGGGCTCCTGGAGGGGTAGGGTCAGCACAAGCCAAAGCTCTAACATGCCCCTCCCCAGTTTGAGGGGGAGATCGTGATTCAGACCAGGATGATGATTGACCCCAATGCCAAGACGCGTCGTGGGGGTGGCAAGCACCTGGGGATCCGGCGTGGGGAGATCCTGGAGGTGATCGAGTTCACCAATGAGGAGGAGATGCTGTGCAGGGACAGCAAGGGCAAGTGTGAGTAAGCCGGGCTGGGTGGCCCTAGGGAGTCAGGCCCTGCACCACTGAGCTGACTCATCCATCCCTGCTCTCTTTGTAGATGGCTACGTGCCTAGAACAGCACTGCTGCCCCTGTGAGTGCTACCCAGATGCAGGGGGTTGAGGGGAGGGGGCAGGGGCATCAATGGGCCAGGGTCCCCTTGCTGACCCAACTGTGCTCTCCACCAGGGAAACAGAGGTGTATGACGACGTTGGCTTCTGGGGTACGTAGACATTCTGGGCAGGGTGGAAGGGACCACAGCACCTCTGAAGGGGCAAGCCCACTCCCCGGGATGCTGCTTAGTATCTGCTTGAGGACAGGGATCATTGGAAGTCACCGTTCCTCTGCAGACCCTCTGGAGAGCCAACCACTCACTAGGGGACGATAGGCCTGAAGGTGTGGAGGTCCAGGAGAACCCATCAGCCCAGCCACCCACTAACCCAGGAGTCCTGGACCCCAGGTTGGAGGTCACAGAACTGCCAAGGTTCAGGACCACGTACATGGACCACATAAAGCTTTTTAAAGCAATCCATGCTTCTTGTCTTTTCTTTTCCCTCCTGACTGGCACACGCAGTGGAGATGTGATCAAACACTTGGGGGCCTGTAGGGTCAACCCTCTCCTTCATGAGGTCTCATTGCTCAGGGATAAAGGCCAGGAAGAAGTGTGACAGTGAGGAACTGGCAAGGAAACTGGTACCAGGCTAGATTTCAAGGTGGGAGTCTCTGTGATTGGACTTGTCAGCTGCCAGCATGGTGGAGAGGGAGATGGGCAGCACAAGTCCCACACTCTGCGACCCTCCCTCCACATGCAGACAGGACAAAGCAGCAACTGTTGTTCCTCATAGGCTGCAAACAGCTGTCTAGCCCAAGTGGACCTATGTATGAGGCCACATCTTGGGAGAGCCCAGGTACCAAGTTCAGCCTGAAGTTCTATAGAATTAAAATATGCTCAGAAAGCCGCACCCTGCTGGGTCAGAAAAGCTGTTATGGACTGAATATGTCTCCCCACTAACAAAATCCTTATATTAAAAACCTACTGCTCAATTTGAGATTAGCTCAGGAGGGCAGAGCCTTCATGAATGGAATCCGGGCCCTTTATATATGTGTATGAGACCCCAGAGGCTCCCTTCCCATCTTCCATCATGTGAGGCCACTGCTAGACAATGCTCTCAGTGGGCAAAAAGGGTCTCACCAGACACTGAATATGCTGGCACCTTGAGCTTGGACTTTCCAGACTCCAGAACTGTGAGAAATCTATTGTTCATAAAACAACAAGCTTATGGTATTTTTGTATAGCAGTCGGAGCAGACTAAGACAAGAGCTGAACTGGAAATGTGCCTGACTGATGAGGCAGTGTCTGTGCCCCCCATAGCATTTGCATAGGAGGGACACAGGACAGCTTTCATGACTAACAGCCAAGTGCTCCACTAAAGCATAAGGGCATTAAGGCCCACTCAAGATTCAGTAAATTTTCCCAAAGTGGCAGGGTTGACAGACAAGCCAGAATGGGGACAAGACTCCTGGTGGTCATAGTTCCCAGGACATAGAAGACTGACCACAGCTCCCCAAATTCAGGTGGTGGCCCCACAACACACACATAAAAGCAAGCAGCTTTCAGGAACTGGTATTTATTATCAAAGTCATAGTCGATGTCAACAAGATGCCACAACTACAAAAAAAATTGCGCACATTGCAATCTCAATGCAAACAGTCAAATGGAACCCCAGTCATTAAAAAAGTAATTCAAATTACCCCAAAAAGCAACTGAATTTTTTAAACATCTTTATACATCCAGCCAACAAATTAAAATGGTTAACAAGAAAAAATACAAATCCAGAGGTCTTGTATCGATGTTTAAAAAAGGCAACTGCTTAAGCATTTCTATCGATTCGAACATCAATCTCTCGGCCACTCAGCTTCATCCCATTCATCATCCGGCAGGCTCTCTCAGCCACCTCTGGCGACTCAAACTTAACCACACCGCACCCCTTGGACTTCCCATTTTCCATCTTGATGTCGGCATACAGCACATGGCCTGGGCAAAGGGAGGGAAGAAGACACCATAACTCATCAGGCAAACCAGAGCACAGCCTCAGTCTAGGCTCCACTCAGTCCAGATCACCTGTTGAATTTCATTTGAAGTCAAAAGAGAGTGGCCTGGGACCTGGCGCACTGAGCAGGGGCTGGGACCCAGCTACTACAGCCCTCAGCCCCACTGCCATTCTTCTGCCAACAGGACAAACACCTGACCGGCCCCGTTGATAAGCCTTCCTGGCAGTTTCAAATGCATGCCTTCACACTCAGGAGAGTTCAAAAAAAGGGGGTGGGAGCAGCATGAAGCCAACTTTACAGGCAAATTTTAGAGGCTTCATTTTCAATATACCACACATTGCTTTTACAATGCCATCACAATATGAGACACTTCTGCACTGTCCAACATAAACTGTGTCATTAATCAGCAAGAATGTTTCACATATTCAAGCTCCATGGATTAAGAATCCAGGTAATGTGTCAAGCACCATGGAAACAAGTGCAGAGAAGAGCCATAGAAACACAGAGCTCCACTTCCAGGACTGCCAAGGACATGACAATGCAGTTGGATCTGGGGGCCCACAACGCTAGAGCCACTAACCCTTTCGCTGCGTTTGAGGATAATGTCTTGTCATGAGTTGCTGTTGCTGCTATGCGTATAACGAGTATGTCTCGTCTTGGATTTCGTTTGCGTTTTTTGTCTCTCCATGTATTTTATTGTAGTACAGGCACATGTGGCAATGCAGTTTATGATAAAACACTTGTATTTTATTTGCTGGATGGAGCCACGGTCACCTTCAAAATTTAAGTGACATGACCAAATTTCCTTTTCTCATTTACTTGAGGCTATCCCTGAAACCACTTCGCATGTAGCAATAAAATACCAGCACAGCGAAAGGGTTAATTTTGAGGGAGGGTCAACATCCTGGAGAGCTTCTCATAGGAAGTCCTGGAGAGCTTCTCATAGGAAGTCCTGAAATAGCTAAAGTTCACCAGATTAAGACTTGCTGATAATAGCTCTCAACAGAGCCCTTCTGGAGAGCAGCACTTGCAGCTCAGGGTTGAGAGACAGGAAGGAGATAAAACAGGAAGGGACTAAGCCACACAGGAGCTTATGAGTTTGGACTTTCTCTTGTCAGATGCCTCTGAGGCAGGGGGAACTGCATATTCCAACCTGACTTTTAGAAATATCTACCATGTGGAAACTAAGGAGTGGGGACAGAGTGCAAGAAGGCAGGCTATGGCTCAACATTTGACCCGAGAGAAAAGCCAGGAGAGGTAGCAGTTGTGGTGAAATCTATGCCACTACTGAAATAGGAAATGAGAACAGAGGAAGCCTCGATCCAGCAAGCCACCCAAACTTTGGCTCAGAGCTGGGCCTCCAACTTGACATAGTTAAAATGACAGAAGTGGTGGGGGTTCACCAGACAGCTTAATTTCCTTTTGGCCATAAAATGAGCCTTCCAAAATGGTTGCCTGGTGTGCCAGAAAACCACAATGAGACCCTCGGCCTCATCCACACATAAGCTACTGCATTCTCAGAGCCTGCAAAGCTTCACCCAAGGGACCTGCTGGGCAAGTGCTCTTTCAGGCACGACCCAAGTGTGCTGTGATGGAAAGCGACCTTGTCTTGGAAGTATTTGTTTTATTTAGCTTTGTCATTTACAAGCCACGCAACCCTGGGAATGTGACTATGCCTGACTCATTTATAAAATGGGACACTACTTCTTTCAAAACTGTAAAAGGAAATAAAAAGGTAAGAATAAAATGAGAACACAGATGAAAAGTGTCTGACACATAACAGGAAACTCAACAACCTGTTTGAATATCTGAATAGGCAGAAAAATAGCAAGTGCCATCAGTCTTCTAGAGTCATAGAAAGTAGCTGTGAAGACTAGGATGGAGGTTTCATTGAACAACTCAAATGCATCACCAACAAGCTAAGATTTCCAAAGCCATAACACATGGAAGCACCTATGCAGTCTTTCTCACTTACCACATTCATTGAATTTGTCCTTTAGCATCTTCCATGTAAAATCAAATGGTAGCTGAGGGAGAAGAAAAGAACAGACTGATGAGTGTTTCAACAAAATCCTAATGCATAATCACCACTGTCTCTAAGGCTGACTTAAAGGATCTGTTACACAGAGAAACTGGCTGACCCTCAAACTGAGATGAGCAACAGAGAACAAAACAAGTCTGTTTGGAATGAGGTTCTAAATTAGCACACCAAGTTCACTCCCTTGTGGCTTTAGTTGTCTGGGAGGATCATGCAGAGAGCAGAATGCACAGCTGCCTGTGGGTAGATAATTCAGATACAGCTGTTTTTCCTCTGAATTATCATGCCAAGGTTTAGTGGCTCTTCAAGCTGAGGGATCAAAAAACTCAAGTTCTTCAGCTCCCTCACTATCTATTCCCACCTAGCAGTTAAGGAAGCCCAGTGGGTTCATAGCCCACTTAATCTTGATACACAAAGTGTTGTAAGCTCTCTGATTCCTTCCTTATCCTACCAGTGTCAAACTTTGGGGACAGTGGCAAGGTGGCCTTGCATGCTGCTCAGCTCCCTTTCTGAGGGCACCATCTCTGACTCCGACATGCCACCACCACTATCCTGTTGACTTCCTGCCCCCGCCCTCAGTGTGTAACAGAAGAGATGGTCATAAGAACCACTTACATTTCTCACAAATATCTGGCAGGCCTTCCTGGCCACCCCAGGAGCATGGCCTCCAGCTCCACCAAAGGAGCCTGCAAAGCTGCCTCCAAAGTTGCCACGCTCCATCTCGATGGCACGGTCAAAGCTGGCACCGCCACCGCCTCCCATAGCCAGGCCCATGCGCTCAATGCCAGCGCCCAGGGCTGGGCCCATGGCAGGACCCATGCGCTCGAGGCTGTTGGCACCCATGCGCTCCAGGCCCATGCGCTCCAGGCTGTTGGCGCCCATGCGCTCCAGGCCCATGCGCTCCAAGTTGTTGGCGCCCATGCGCTCCAGGCCGGTGGCCATGCGATCCATCACAGGGCCCATGCGCTCCAGGCCAGCCCCCATGCCTGCGGGCACCATGCGCTCCATGCTCAGGCCCATGCGCTCAATGGCAGGGCCCATGCGCTCCACACCAGAGCCCATGCGCTCAATGGTCTGGCCCACACGGTCGATGGGCGCGGCCATGCGCTCGAGGCCAAAGCCCATGCCGGCACCCATGCGCTCCACACCAGAGCCAATGCGATCCATGGTCTGGCCCATACGCTCGATGCTGGAGGCCATGTGGTCGAGGCCCAGTGGGCCCATGCGCTCGATGCCAGAGCCCATGCGCTCGACAGAGCCCATGCGGTCCATGACCAGGCCCATGCGCTCAATCTCGGAGCCGACACGCTCCATGCCGTGGCCCAGGCCTGCGCCCATGCGCTCCATGCCAGCACCCCCAATGCGGTCAATGCCAGGGCCCATCCTCTCGATCCCAGGAACACTGCCTCCGCCTCCACCTGAAACAGGGACATAAGACATGGACAACCATCAGGGGCTTATACAAGGAGAGTGGCCTGGGTCAGAGGCCTGGGTACCTCACAAGCTCAAATCAACCATGTTTCAGAAACAGTCTCACAATAGTTTACCATTAGAAGCCCCCTCAAATGTTGACAACTATTAAAGCTGAGTAGTGAGTACATTCTTCCTATTTCTGTGCCACAGTTGAAATTTCCATAATAAAAATTTTAAAGGGAAAACCCAACCCTGGAGGAATTGTGTTGACAATGTTCTTCATGTTACTTGGGAAGTACTAGTAGTATCTGTGATAAGCTTTATAAGCCACGGCTGTCAATTACTATGGACTCTGCAGTTTCCCCACCACCAGAACTGAGAAATGCTCTCAAAGCGGAAGCTTGAAAATACCACCCTAAGGTCACCTGGTATAACAAATTACATGGTGACGATTCAAGATCACTCACTATCTTTATCTTCTCCCAAACTGTTCCTGCTGGTGGCCAGTCTGACTGCATTTCCTTAGCATCTCCAGGGCATAGAGAAGCTATTATACAGCCATGTAATGAAGAAGAGATAAAGAAAACCAATACCAACATAGATCCTCCGTGCATAAATGGACAGCCACTTCCAGGGGAACTGCCAATTGATTTGTATCTAACTTTGCTGGCTTCGTAGGAAAAGTCAATGGCACCAGAGTGGACTCTGGAAGAGGCCCAAGACCTGCTCCTCACTGCCACAGATTAGCTGGAAATATGCTAGTGGGTCAGCAGTGCAGTGCAGTGCAGAGTGACCCTCTAGATGAGGAGGTTCTGGCTCCATCACCAAGGCCACCGCCCACTACTTTTCTACATGCAGAGCCGGAGAAGCCCTCATTCAAGCTTCACTACCTTCACCACCACCAGCCTTGGAAAATGGGAAGCTGAGCCCAATAATTCTAAGATGCAAACTTAAGAGTAAACTCAGCAGTTTCCAGAATTGATTCTCTAAATGACCAATATCATGACCTAGCATGAGTCATTCCCCTTCTTTGTGCCTATTTCTTTAGGTGAACAGCACATCAAGTGGCAAAATATAAGGCAACATTTTAAGAATATTAAGACTTTCAGAGAAGAAATTTCTCAGAACCTACAAAAAGGCAGGAGATTCTGAGAGGGGAGGTTATGTGTCAATGAGGTTGGACACCACTCCCCAAGACACCAACAGCAGCAGGAAGAAACAGTGCCCACACTGATTTCTAGACTCAGCCTGACACAGAAACAGCGAGCAAGTAGAGTCACCAAGGAAATGCTAAAACACTCAGATCCATGAGGACAAATCAGGCTGAAGAAAGTACATTTAATTTTAAGTGCCCATTTAAAAAGTGTTAATGAAAGGATGGATATATGAGGGCTGTCCGGAAAAACTCCAGCCATAAATGCCTCTATTTTTCATATTACGTGGCTGGATACTTTCCAGACAGCCCTCGTATTCCACAATGTTTATAAGCATTCATCACTTTCTCCATTAATTTTCTCAGTTTTTATGAGTATATGTGTATATTTTAGTAAGCATTTGTTATGCATTAGGTGGCACATTTTTATAGTCAGGTAAAATATTTACTTTTAGAAATTTACAATTTTGTAGTACTGAAAGCAAGAAATCCCCCAAATTACCTGGACATACTGTAATAATGACCATGGCTAACAGCTTACACAGGAACACTTATCTAAGTGCTTTTATATGCATTTACTCATTTATTCTTTACAATAGCCCTATGAGGTAGGTACTATTATATCCCCATTTTATAGTATTAAAAAACAGGTTCAGTAACTTGCCAAATGTCACACAGCTAAGCAGAAGCTAGTTCCCACCCCAGGCAGTCTATTTTAGAACTCATGCTTTTCACCACTACACTCTACTATCCCCAGGAATAACAGCCTATTCTAAAAATCAAAACAGCAAAACTAAGTGTTTCCTACCTCCTCCCTGCTTTGCAATGATCTCTCCTCTCTTCAGTGCATTACTTAGGATTTCTAAGGAAATCAGGAAGAAAAAAAAATTAGCCAACTTTCTCTATGGTAATAGAAATTTGTTTATTACAGATTCCAGAGTAGGACTACTACTAATTAAAATTGTAAAAAGGAAAGGGGGAGTGGGTTGAGAAATACACACATAGATAAGATCATTTTACTGGAAAACTGTAGAGTCCTTGATGGTGGGTCACGACGCAAGGAGCCCACGTAGCTCCAGTCCGAGGCCCAGTTGGCGGGCCACCTGGGAATGCGCCCAACAGAGCTGGGAGCCAGTGTGCACCCATGAACTGAATTCAGAAAGTCAAAGCAAGAACGGGGATTGTGGCAGAGATTTTTTTTTAAAGCTGGTCCAGACCCTCAGCACTCAGACTGAAAAAGCCTGCACTCACCCTCCCAGATGCAATCAACAACTCACCAATATTCCTCAGCAAACTGACAGTGTAGCTACATTTAAGGCAAAGCCCTGCAAACCAATAGCAACTGCATGCAGTGCAGGGAATATGACTTAGTTAATAAGCCGTGCATGGAAGAACTTCAGCAAGCTCAGCCCACCAGCCCTGCCTGGAAGGAGCTGGGTGTGATAGTGACTAAGTGACAGATCAAGCTTCAGAAAAATAAAAACCCCAACACACTCAGCTGTCTATCACTACTTGTTTGCCAATGGTTCAGCCAAACCTCTTTAAAATTTGTCTAATGCTATCATTAGTGATAGCGTTTAAAAATTTCTTCTCCATCTTTCATTATGTAGAAATTGACCCACCCCCAATCTGATCCTGAGGTGTACTCAGCAACATGAAAAGTAGTCACAGGACACACTTTGTATTATGACCATGACCACAAAGAGATTAAACCCTATCCCACAGCTGTTTCTAGTACTTCAACTAAAGAAAGGTAAGAAAATACACCAAGAAAACAATAGACTTCCAGCCGCAAGCCAACACAGGGCTTTCTCCTTCCATGTAGCCTACAATGCTGCTTAGGAGGCCCAGCCAGAGCCAGGACCAGGCCCAGGCCCATTTTCCTAAAACAGTGCTTATATCAAATCATTCCCAGCAAAAGCCTTCATAATCACCTGGTCACTATTTGAGGAGAAAGGCTAAATTATTTGCATAGGCATTCACAGGCCTCCCTGCCGACTCTTGACTTGAATCTGTTCTTCCCATCCCAGGCAGACCCTTGCCTCCAAGCCTCTGCACCTGTCACTGTCAGCTCTGTCTGCCAGCACACCTTCTACCTATGCTGAACCCTCCTCTTGGGCACCAACTACTCCAGCTTAAAACCACACCTCCTGCTCATCATATCCAGGGCTCTCTGAGCACCATGCTTCTTCTATTAGTCATCTAGGGCAGTGCTTTTTCAAATGTGAACACCTCTGTGTGGTGCTCACACAGCTGCCAAGGGCCCAGGACTCAATATACCTCCAGCAGCTTCAGCAGTTCCCTTAACGAGGCCACTTCAATGTTCTAACCTGAGCCTCTCTCAGCATCATCTCCTTAGCCATACCACATCCTTCAAGGTCAAGGACCACATACCTATCTATATGTCCCTGCAGCAGCAAGTACAGTTGTTTGTACAAAGAAGTGCAAAGATCTACTGCCTTAACAGGAGAAAAGGGACACCGAGTAGGAAGGCACTACAAAAAGTAGCACCAAAATGACTCAACTAGCAAGAAAACAACACAGAAAATAAACTTAATCTAGAAAACCAATCCAGGTAACTACTCTGAAAACCTGACAAATACTTTATTTGGTACAGAGATCTTTTTACTAACTTGGGTCTGATGATAAGTAGCAACAGGGAATTCCAGACCAAAACCCCTTGCTCTTTCTTGCCCATGGGAACTTTGGGAGGCTTCAGGACAGATAGACAACAATTTCAGAGAGTAAGGCCTACAAATGATGTTTTTATCCAGGTCAGGACAAGTTTCCCATTGCCACATGAAGTAACTAACCTCACCAGATCCACTATGCCCCTGCAGGAACTGGGACAAGGTAACAGCCTCATCACAGAGGTGAGAGACACCACAGAGTAAGCAAAGGACTAAGGGGGGAGCCAAGTCCTTCTCACCGTCTCACCATAAATATCCATGAATTGCTATTTGCAGCCAAATGACAATAAATTTCGAAGTATTTCTTAAACGCTCTACCATTCCAAAACACAAAAACAAAGCCAGTTATATGGCAAAAAGAAACTTTAACTGACCTAGTCACATACAGATTATCAACTCACCCTCAAATTCTTAAGTGCTGGAATAGCTAGAGTAATGCTAGTCATATCAAGCAAATACAGAAAAAAAGATGCAAGGAAGTCATTCAAGTTACCTAACATAGTCAGGGAAAAAGTGAAACAAATGTCTCTACCGACAAGTGTCTCCTCTGAGGGAAACAGTTTCTAATAGTTTTTAATCTTCATGAAGAACACAAAAAAGAAATTCTGGAGATAATATGCAAAAGTAAGAATCCTGTCTCATTGATAAGCTGAATAACGACTCTTTCTAGGGCCTTCATGAATTCTGATATAGCTTAGCTCCTACAAACTAAACACAAAGAGCTTAAAATCCTTATACCCAACCCAAAGTGTTCCATGAAGATAGAGGCTGAGTACTCTTTGTGGCTGTAACCTAGCAGCCTCTTAACTGCACAGGAGGAGCAGCAGGTGAAGATAGGGGTATAGAGGAGAGATTCATGCTCTAAATCGCCTCTGAGAGAAACAAATTTCTGAGCCCAGGGAATGGACAATCTCTTTGCAACACACTAATGAAGGAGAATTAGGCTGGAAATCTCAGAGAAGCCTAAACTCAAAACAGGGGAAGATGTAAAGAAATTGCTTTGCAATCTAACTATAACTGAAAAATAGTTTCTCTGCATTTAGACAGGCCCAATACTCAAGCTCTCGTTCAAAGGCGTCAGCAAGCACACCACACCGTCTGTGTTGACTGAAGAGCATCCTGGACTAAGGAGACTCATACCCCTATACTTGGCAGAGCCTTGACAACCTCTACCAGGACTAGAGAGCCAATGTTACATAAATGCAGCAGTTTCTACTCCCACAGCCAGCAAACACCTATACCAATGTGGAAAAAGCCATCTGAAAAAACTAGAACAAGTGGTGCTCTGTAGATCAAAACAAAATTCAAAAACCAAAAGTTTTTATCTAGGTCTAGAAAACACACAATTTTTTAAAAGCCTAAGGAAAACCAGCAGACTGTGCCTAAGAAAGAACCCCTGACATCAGAGTGAGCCTGCACCCCCAGGGGGGGACCCCACCCACATGGGGCCTTCTTACCCATTCCTCTGCCAAGGGGCTCTCCAAAGCTTCGAGACATTCCCATCTCGTTTCTGGCAAAGTCTCTCTCAAATCCTCCACCCATGCCACGCTCCATCTCTGTGGAAAAAAACATTACCCTAGGCCTTTCCAGGAATACCATTATATTTTAGACATAAAAAACTGTACACAACACAACAGCCACCACCAAAGTCAGTATGTTTAGTTTTTCTATAGGAAACCAATATTCATCCTTTATTCCTTAAAAAAAGTCACCTCAAGTGAATACCTTAAAACAACCTACCTTTAGTCCATTAAGGACTAATTTACAACTTCCATTACAGCCACACAATCGGCTTCACCAAGCACCGACTACTACAGTAACTGGAAAAGGGGTTGCAGTGCATACTGAGTCAAAGGTAGGATGCAGGATAGCCTGCTACACACCAGCAGAAGGTACCATTTCTGGAGTACCCCACATGCCCTGCCCTGCCAAGGGCTTTCTGTGCACTACTGTCATGGAATCCTCACAACCAGCCCACACACCTCTATTATCCTCCACCACCACAGCCCCCTTACAAAGAAACTGAGGTTCAAACGACTTCTTAACTTGACCAAGGTCACATGCCTGGTAAGGAGCAAGGCAAAAGTTGGGACCTAAATCCAATGCAAAAGCCCACGCTGATACACAAGCATAGCCATTCAAATATAGAAGTATGTCCACATGTAACATGACTCCTCTAGGACAACTGGAGTGGTTACATCTACATAAGACATTTTGGATAACTTCGTTGTTGTTTTTTTCTATGCTGACAGAGAGTCTTTCTTTCTTTATAGTGCCTTTTTAAAAACAAAATTCTGGGGAAGCCGGGATGGCTCAGTGGGTTAAGCGCTCACTTTGCAGCGCCGGGGATCAGGGATCGAATCCCGGCCCCGGCCCGTGCGGAACCATATGCTGAACTGGGAGCTCCCCCAGTTCGGTTCTCTCTCTGTCTCTGCCTGTCTCTCTCTCTCTCTCTCTCTCTCTCTGTTAAAAATAAATAAATAAAAATATATTAAAAAAAAAAAAATTCTTAACTTCTATGGGGAAAAGCCCTGTCACAGGTGTCACTTGTTTGAGAAAGTTTTTCATAACTCCTATCATTGACTACTACTCTCCTTCCTTACATATTCAGCTAAAGCAAAACTTAAAATGCTTATCACACTTTGTCCCCTTCCCATTTTGAGAGGTTCTTGAAAAATCTAGTTTGTTAATCTTGCTCCTTAGACATATCAAGTAAACAGGTGCTATATAATGGATACCTTTCACTGCATAACTACAAAAAATGGTTCTATCCTAAATAAGTCTATCAGAGACAAGGGAGCAAGCTAGCATTATGAATAAGGAAATGCAGCAGATGTTGGCAATGGTAGACTTTATAGTCAGTTTGAATCAACCCAACCGAACCTCACAGGTGTGCTATCTGCTGGAAACATAGATAACTTGTGTGAACCTGTGTCTGGCAGCAGAACAGAAATCCCAGTGGCACTGTAATCGATGGAGGTCTACTGCACTCCTTTAATCCGCATTATAGGCATTGAAAAGAACGGAACCCATACCTCTTGGATAAGAAAGCCATATGCAGACATTAATGCACTGGCATGGCCTCAGAACTCATCTTGGAGTTCAAGGAACTGTGTGTGAACTCTAATGTACTCCCGCCAAAAGAGAATATTCACTGTGAAATATTACATCAAATTAGTCATTATTTGATACGCGATCATCTTTTAATTAAAATTTTCTATACATCTATTCTATCAAGATTTGACCTCTACTGGTTGGCAGCTTGATCCTGAGAACCTAATTTCTAAATGTCTAATGTTGCCAGCACCTGTGACCATAATACATGAATTATGGTCATTAACCAAATATTAAATTAAATCTGAAACGCTTTTATCAATTTTTTTACAGGGATTAAAACTTTCCTTGGGCCAACACCTAAGGGCTCTGGAGGAGTTAATCGCCCAAATCTATGAACAGAGTTCAAATGTAAGGAAGTCTCTGTTCTCTACTGCAGAGTATGAAGGACTCTTGAGTATCTGTATCTCAGGACATCGAAAAACACAGCCCAAGAACACATGCCTCCACTGTGACTGTTCGTGAGAACCTGCACTTTGAACCTTTCATCACCAGGCTCAGAAAAGTAACTGCCATGTTCCAGCTACCATGTCACCATGTGACCCAGCACAGCCCCCACCAGTTCACATTTGCTTCCAAATCACAGCAGTGCACTTGGGGCAACAGCCAAAACCCATCTTTCTAATGACTCACCTATTCTGACTAAACACTCTATAAAAGGCAGATTTCCCTAACTCTCACTTTTTATGAAAAATCTCATGCACACATGAATGAGCCTGAGAGAACACTGGCAAAACAGACCTTTGTCCTGTCATTCCTAACTCACAGTGAGGACCTTCTTACATCTTTTCCCATTATCTAGAACAGGGGTGCCCAATCTTGGTTCCAATGGGCCACACTGGAAGAAAATTTGTCTTGGGCCACAAATAAAATATACTAACACTAACAACAGCTGATGTGATAAAAAAACAAACGAAAAAACAAAACAATAAAAACAGCAAGGGAAAAACCTCATAATGTTTTAAGAAAGTTTCTAAGTTTTGTGTTGGGCTGCATTCAAAGCCATCTTGGGCTACATATGGCCCACAGGCTGTGGGCTGGACAAGCTTAATCTAGAACACGGAACCCCATGAAGAGGAACTTAGGCATCAGGAATATCTCTTTCCAGCTGACAGCTTATAACTATTCCAGTAATGTTCTTGTTTGTTCTATACTATCTTTCCATTATCCATTACTACAGACCAGCAAAGAAAGGTTTAAACCCAAATCCCTAATGACTTTCCACTTCAGGGAAGTTTACGTATATAAAGGACGCAGTATATTCCCACAGGTGGGGTCAAAGACTCCACCAACACCCAGAGTATTTCAGAAAGACAGACTGCAGGTTTCTCAGGAAATACGCAACAGACCTGCTGGGAAGTGGGGGCTGGCGCCAGTGCTAGAGGCAATCCTAAAAGGCAGGATATCACAGGGTATTAAGAGCCAGGCTCTGGAGCCAGACAGCTTGTGTCCATATCCCACCATTACCAGCCATGTGACCTTAGGCAAGTCACTCTCTGGGCCTCAGTTTCTAATGAAACGAGGATAACAGTACCTACACATCATGTAATATCTTTCAAGGACTAAATGAAATAACACATTATTATAGTTAGTACTATTATATTTCTGTTAAGAGGTTGGAAGGGTTATATGTAAAATCTGAATGGAAGTACATGAAAATTTGCATTATGTAAATTCCAGTCATTGGAGCAGATGATCAAGAACTCATCAGTCTAGTATTCCAAGGGAGATATGAACTTCATCAAAAACTCCAAGGAAACTAATCCCTTACAGTTGGAAACCATTTTAAAGTATGCAAAACCACCACAGATGTCTACATACTCGCTAGTGCCAGAGGCATGTAAGTTTAATTTTTTATTGAACAATTACTAGGGAAGATTCAGAACACAAAGACATCGCAAGAGTTTAGTGACTAAGAGTTTAAGACTAAGAGAATGAACTACTAAGTCTACTCTATGAAAAACAGACATGATTTTACTAATTCTTATGGCAATTTGAAGACATCTGATTCAATAGAAAAGTAGAAGGGAAGAACTGTTTATTAAAAATCAGTCTGCTGCCTAAAGGTTACCCAAGAGCCAACAGCCAGCAAAGGGTTTAAATGTAAGCAGGAAGACAACACTAGTCTTACCGTTTATTCTGCCCATGTTCATCCCAGATCCAAACCGACCCATGTTTTCCATACCACCACCAAAGGGTCCCTCCATGCCTGCAAGAGAATTCACATTTCAGCACTATCCCAACAAAGACTGTTTAGACTGATCAAGAAAACAAAATTGTTCTCAAAAGTTTCACTAGGACATTTTCTATTTCCTGCCAGGAACTAACCTACTTACCAAGTCTGACCTGTTGGGAGGGGAAAATGGTAGTGCCCTTGCTTAAAAATCAGCATCCTCAAAAAGCTGATCTGATCCAACCCCCTCTAGAAATAAACAGGCAAAGAGGGGCCCCAGAGAGATGGAGTGATTTGCCCAAGGTCACAGAGCTAGTTAGTGAGAAAACCAGAACCAAAAGCCAAGACACCCACTGGAAGGACTGACAGGTGAAAATAATTTTGAGACTCAAACTTTTTGGGGGGAAAGCCGGGACGGCTCAGCGGGTTGAGCGCTCGCTTTGAGGCCACGAGGACCGAGGATCGAATCCCGGCTCCGGCCCAGGCAGGACCCACATGCTGAGCTGGGGAGTTCCCACAGTTCGGTTCTCTAGCTGTCTCTGTCTCTGTCTCTCT
>PVKE010001756.1:0-93635 GCA_004027555.1 Craseonycteris thonglongyai
AGAGAGACAGAGACAGAGACAGCTAGAGAACCGAACTGTGGGAACTCCCCAGTTCAGCATGTGGGTCCTGCCTGGGCCGGAGCCGGGATTCGATCCTCGGTCCTCGTGGCCTCAAAGCGAGCGCTCAACCCGCTGAGCCGTCCCGGCTTTTCCCTCTCTCTGCTTTTTAAACAAGAACCTTGCATTTTCATTTTGCATTAAGTCCCACAAAATATGTAAGCAGCTCTGCCCCTTGGAGGCTAATCCAATAGTTCTTCTCAATGCTTGGCTGTTGCCTTGCAAAACTCCTTTGCTTCTGGAAGGCAACCATAAGCAGACATCTATGCCCTCCCTACCTGTTTTGTCCTGACTACATCTCTGGCCACCTTTCTCTATTTTAACTTCTGTACTGTGCTTCCCAAGCCTGTAATCCTGATTTTGAAGGCCTGGATTTTACCTATTTTATACTTTTCTCCCCAATCCCTCTAACTTGTTACCCTTAGGATAATACTGAACAATAATTTCCCTTAATTCCCTAAATTCAACCAGTCATTAATTCTTATGGGACCTCCTTTGACTTGCCTCTTGAATCTGTGACTTAATCCCATACTAGCTGTGATCATCCTAGAGAAAGTCCTCTTAACCTGGTAAGAGAACTCTTATCTCACACATTATCTTTACATCATATTATCTGAACCTCATGAAACCCCTGCAAGACCAGTTGAGCAGGCTCTGATGTAAAAATATCCTGTTTTACAATGGAAGCAATTGAGGAACACAGAAGCAAAGCATACTGCTCAAAGTCATGAAAGAAAACAGCTCAAACTATCAAGAGGGTCTGATCAGATTACCATCCTACATTACATTATTATCTGGTCTCTTGAATCCTCCAATTTACAATAAAACTTTTGTCAATTTCTCACCCAAGATCTTTTATAACTATAGTAACTACTGTCTAGAACATAAATAAAGCTCCCAAGTTTACAATTTTAGGACCACTAATCCAACCTCAAAGTAGGTTTTAATCTGTATTTTAAACCAGTATTTCCTATTACTCCCACACTGCTCTATATTTTAGTCTTTCATCTCCTTTGCTAACCTATGGTAACAAATTTCTGTCCATGCCTTAAGGTACAACTTTAATCAAATTATACTTCCCTCAGGATCCCTTCCTTGATTTTCCCCATCAACAGTCTTGTATTCCTTTGACTTTGTACTTAAGTTTATATGTATGCTCGTATAGCATATGCTACATCTTTACCTTGAAGGGACATTCCATAAAGACTCATTTCTGTAAAACAAGGTTTAGCAATGAATTGGTATTTATCTATTTAGCCTTCAGAACACAGCTAATCTCACCATTCATTTAAACATTTATTACCTGCCATGTGCTGGTACCACATTAAACGTTGTGGAGGCATATACGAAGTCCAGCAACTTCAGATAATGATGCAGGACTAACACATGCATATATAGTTTGCTCCTTCCCCAAAACCCTATTTAAATGATAGTAAAGTGGTTAAAGAGCCAAATGGCCTCCAAATTCCTTTTCCCATTCCATGCAACTGAGTGACAAACCTTATCTGCACCTTGGCAAATGACTTTATTTTTTGGAGATAAGAAAAAAAGGTGATTGGATTGGGACAGGTATAACAAACTGAAACAAAAGATTGAGTATATACTTAAAGGATTCTGAGACCCCCAGCACTCTCCCCCAAATTGGCTCTTAGAACACTGTCAACCTAGCCTGTACTCCTGAGGCAGATTGATTCAAATACTGTTTTTCTCTTTTCCAAGAAAGAAAGTCCTGAAGATGGTTACATAAGGGGTTTGCCCAGAAAAATGAACCAGCTAATATCATTAGATGAAGATTATGTTGACAAGCACTCAACATCAGTTTTGGCCATTCAATCTGTTGATAAGTTTCCCATTTTTAATCACAAGCAGACAACTAAGAATTGTCAAATATAAACACCTAAAATGAAAGTTAAAACCAACAGAAACAAAAACCAGAAAAGGCAACTTGAAACAAACTATTCAGAAATAAGAAAAATTAAAACAAAATTATTAAGACTATTCTATAAGATATAAAATATTGTATCTATAAGTTATAAGACCCCACAAGTTGTTTTTTAAACTTAGTTTTCCTATATTTACCACTAAGTCTATCCCAAATTTTTTCCATTAAAATTTCTCCTGATAGACACACAAACACACACACTTATATACACACATGCATACTTCAAAGAACATTCAGATAACAGAAAGACAGACAGGCAGACTCATAAACATAACCACCCATCCTTGGAAAAAAACAAAACAACACTATAGCAAAAATAAGAAACACAATTGATGTATGGGGAAAACAACGTTGAGGAAATCTTCCACAAAGTAGAGCAAGAAGACAGAGACATATAACAGGACAAAAAAAGTAAAATAATCAGAGTCAGGAAGTCTAATATATGAAAAACAGGTGTTCTAGAAAGAGAGAACAAAGAAAAGGAGGGGAGGACATCATCAAAAAATAATTAAAAACTGGTTCTCAGAAAGGAAAGACATGCATTCCCAGACCGAAAGGGTCTATCTAGCACCCTGCAGAGTAGATGAAAAGAAACCCAGAATCTCCTTTGAGGTGCAATAAAAAAACATGTAAATGTTTAAATAAAAATATGTAGTATAGTAAAAGACACATTGTCATCAATCCCCCTCGCTTCAAACATGTGTGTCTCATCATTCTTAGCACTTTCTGAAGCCGTTCTGGAAGTCCTCTTCTGTGAGTCTCTTTAGTTGTGCTATTGTTTACCGTTCATGGTCACTTTGACATTGGGGAAGAGCCGGAAGTCACATGGTCCCAGATCTAGTGATTAAGGTAGATGAGGACACACCATAATGTTTTTATTTGACAGAAACTGTTGTGCTTGAAGTGATGTATGACCTAAATCGATTCAGGACATTGAGGCAGCCACAGCAGCACAACTCACCAAAGAGGCAAGCAGACTAAGATGACACTGTCAGAATTTCTCCTAAAAGATGAAAACTGATTGAAAGCTCTAAGTGTCTGAGCATTCTGGGAGGAGATTTAGATACCGTAATTTGAAAAGTATTTTGAGTTGACTTAGTAATGAGTACATGGAAAACTAAGTAAAAACAACAAAAAGAAATAAGAGAGTAATGTGGAGTAGGGGGAAGAAGAAACAGTAAAAAAAAATTCATGATTGTACCTAATGATTCAGTAACAATAACACTTCTATAGTCATGATAATGTAAAACAATGACTACTGATCTAACCAAAAAGACAATATATTATATGTAAGAAAGATGAAAAGAATACCTGCATGGAGGGAGAGCAGAAGGAGGTAAAGAAAGATAAATCTCATCTTCTATAATGAGAAGTCTATAGAAAATTCTAAAACTGAAAAATCAAGAATTACAAGAATGTAACCAAGATGAAGAGAGGTAAAAACCAAAAGAATCAGTTAAAATAATTGATATGCACTTTGGAGAAGAGTGAAACGGTGGCAGTGGTGGGTGATGACAGAATGCTGTCTTTCATTACAAAATCTGGAGACTATTAACTTTTTACAGCTATGTGCAAATATAATTTGATAAACATTACAAAATAATTAAGCCACTGAGGGCTTAAACAACAGTGGGAGAGATACACATATAAACTGATAATTATAAGATAGGGTGTAAGTGCTGTGACAGTAATTTATCTGTGTCTTTATGGTGATACTTGTTACAGTTCGTTTGTAGTCTGGTTATTTGTGTACAGGTTATTATTTCCTCTACTAGGCAATGAACTAGAAGGACATGTACCCTGTCTCATTCATCTTTGATAACAGATCTTGGCACAGAAATGTATACATAGTAGTTATTAAATACTTACTAAATAAACAACAGAGATGGGATTTCCTTTATAAGTAAATTTAACTTTGTGTTGGTTTTGTTGTTGTTGTCGTCTGTTGTTTGTTTGTTTGATGTGTCTAAACTGCCCAGACACTAAACCTTTTTTCAATGCTTGGGAAAGCCCTCGTCTTATGAGGAATAGCTGGCTTCCTGTCAGAGAAGGTGAGAATGTCAGATACTTGCTTTCTTCACTGCACACTTCCATCATTAAGATACAGCTGCCACACTCTTTGAATGGAAGCTGGCAAGAAGAAATAGCAGAGACCATGTGGAATCCTTTTTGATGATGGGAGCCAGCAGCTACATTCACTTCCGACTTCTATTAATAGCAGCAACATCAGGCATCCAACATTGATGATGCTGGCCATGTCAGCAGCGCAAGTTACTGCTTATGGAACTACACACAGCAGTGCCTTCACTAGACCAGCTCTACAATGTGACTTGCATCACTCTTGGGGAGGTAGCCTGCAAGTCTGTTTATCCAATGCTATCAGAAATTCTCTGAAAGATCCAATATCCCTTTTCTACTTAAATTAGCCAGAATTGGTTTCAAATGCTTACAACTATGAACCTTGCCTGTACTTACTTATCTCTGCTGATAGGTTAGTGCCCAGCCCATTTTACCTGCCATTGACTGCACCTTGCAAACCCTACAACCATTTCAGTTTTATAATCCTTTCCCAACAAACATTCACATAATTTGTGCAATAGTAAAATAATTGTAATTGATCTCAATATCTCTGTACTAAAATTTGCAAACAGCAAACACTAGTAGTAGATATTAGCTTATTGGCAAGAAGTAGAAAAGGTATTCAGGATTTTCTGTTTACATTTTGCTACGATTAGTTGATTAAATAACACTACTATAAATTAGCAGTTCTCAAGAAATAAACTCATTACTTGTTAATATACAAAGAAACTAAAAGAGTGGCATTGTTTTGTATTTTTGAAACACTTTTTGTCTGACTTAATAGAATACAGCTGGATTCTCATATCGAGTTCTGTATTCAATCTGTTGTGATATATTATTTTGTTTGAAGAAAATGATTATAATCTGGCCTCACAAAGATACCGTATTTTCCGGCGTATAAGACGACCCCCTAATTTTAGTTAAAACATAGGTTTAGGCCTATATTCGCTGTATAAGACTACCCCCCACTCCCGAGGCTGTAGTCTTATACAGCGAATATAGGCCTAAACCTATGTTTAACTGTAAAATTAGGGGGTCATCTTAACGCCCTGTCGTCTTATACACCGGAAAATACGGTATATAGCTAGAGAAGAGAACTGCATTTCAACAGCCATTTCATGTAACCATGGATATTGCTCTTTACTACTACATCAAATTCAACAGGTGGTAGTTTCTTGAAGGTTAGTTAAAATGTGAAATCTGAAACTGATCTATCTTGTACTTTAATGGACTTTTCATCCATGTATGATTTTGTAACATCATGCACTGGTCATGTGGAACATAGTGGTTCAATGAGTTATACTTTGTGTGTACTTCCCATTTCATCATACAGAATATTAAAAAGACATGTACTGAAACATTTAGATTTAATATAATTAATTCTTATTTACTCATCAAGAACATTCTTAAGTGACACTTACCCTTGTTTTTAAAACTATGGGTGTGTAGAAATGAAGAATAAAATACTGTTAATGGTTTGGTGCAATTGCATTGATTTGTACTAAGGAGCCAGCAATTTTACTCATCACTGCTTTTGAACCATCCGTGCAAATGTCAACACAGAAAAAAATGCAACTAAGTTCTTAGACTTATTATGATGATAGATTTGACCTAGGAGCCCCTCTGAAAGGACTCTGGGACTCCCAGAGGTCCACAGACCACTATGAGAACCAATGCTATAAGCCACAAGCTACCGGTAATATAAAGAAAGAATATCATATAAAGTCAACAGATACTTGGTGTTTTTGAAATCTGGGAAGAAACAAAGATCTAGATCTCTAATAAATTGTAAATTCTGCTGACTTATGAATCTGAATGGCACGTCTGACAAAGGTGTTGTTTAGAAGCAAGTGAGTAAAAACTTAATCAGTATTGGCATCTTTCCATGGTTTTATCATATAAATACCTAATAAAAATACTGTTCCTTTGTAAAAAATATGTCCCTTCTTTAAAGGCCACCTGCTAGAATTGATCTGAACAGGTCAATTAAAAATATTTGTTGGAAGAAAAAATGTGTTATATGGAAAGAAATAAGAAAATACATGTTGTAAGGAAATATGTGCTATAGTGATGTTTATTAATTTAGGACTATTACAAAGATCTCAGAATCTTTCCCTTATCACTGCTAAGATTTGGCTAGGTAAAGAAGCTCACTCATTTAATCTTCCATTACTTCCATTACTTGAGTTGCCTAGTTCCATTTCCATTAAATCAGTCAGGCCAAACAGCTAAATCCTTATGATATGACCAATATAGATTCCCAAAGAGTTGAACAGAGTACTACCATGCTCATCCATTGATATCTAGTCAATTGTTTATATTCTTGTTTTCCTGAAAACTGTAAACATACCCTCAGGTTGTTCTGACACTAGTTACAGGGCAACAGCAGAAGTAATGTGAGCAATATTGGTGATTAGAAACATCATTCCTTTGCATACCACTCTTTAAGTTTTAGAAGTACTTTCAAGTCCTTTATCTACTTTCACTTCTTCAAGAACAGATACTATTATCTTTTTATGGATAAGTAATAAACTCACATATTAATGGCCTTAAACACAAACCTTTGCCTCTTTTTAATGCTTTTTCCTAGATTTTATCATTTGAAACTCTCTAGTCATAATCATTTCCCTTACCTTCTGTTTAAAAAAAAAAAAAAAGATATTCACAATGAACCTGAGATCCTCAAAACTCCAAAAAGCCTTCTGAATTTTCCCAGATAACATTAAAACTAACAAAAACAAGGTTAAGAGCATTTTTCAATTTTACAATTCTTTGTAACTTGACCACAAAAGCAGTAGCTTCCCATTAAAGACAACTCTTTTTCTTAGCTATGTCAGCCAACTTTCAAAATGATTTTCTTTTTTTAAAAAAAATATTATTATATTTTATTGTTAAATTTAATGAGGTGACATTGGTTGGTAACAATTAGATAGTTTCCTGATGTACAACTCCACATCACATCACCCATGCATCGCATTATGTGCCCAGCTCCCAGGAGCAAAATGATTTTCTTAAACCAAATTTATTCAGTAAGCATCTGAGTAACTACTACGTATGTATGGCAGTTGGCACAAAACTGTTCAGATTGAATAAACTTGCCAGTTTTTGATACAATGGCATTCACTATAATGAATAAGCCATGATTACTCATAACTCCCATATATCTAAAATATAGAGATAAATCTTCTATTAACACCACCATTTCTGACGGATTCTGCTATACATTCCAATCATTAATTTTCCAATAACACTCATAAGTTACTATTACTAACATAATAAAGGAGGGGATGCTGGGCTAGCTCAGGAGGTTGAGCATTTGCCTTCTAACCATAAGGTCTGGCCCCAGCCCGTGCAAACCCATATGTTGAACTGCAGCACAGCTGGTGGCCACCAGAATCGCTTGGTGGTGAAGGTGCTCACCTCCCATGCCAGAGGCCACTGGTTCAGTTCCCGTATCCCTGTGGCCCCATAATAAAGGAATCAAAGAGAGACTGATTAACTAACATTTTAGCAACATTTTTTAAAATCAGCAAAATTTAAATCAGTTTTCCGACTCCTGATTTCCAGTCTAAAAATGTTAAGTAGACATACATTATTGCAATTTACACTTTTTAAAAATATATGTTGATAGGATGGTTTAACTTCATAAACAGTTTGCCTTTAAAAAGTCAACTTTGGGGAAGCTGGGATGGCTCAGTGGGTTAAGCGCTCACTTCGCAGCCCTGGGGACCAAGGATTGACTCCCAGCCCCATGTGGACCCATATGCTGAACTGGGGTGTGCCCCCAGTTCAGTTCTCACTGGGTGAGACCCCAGCCCAGTTCCTGCCCTGTGGAGCCCCGCACCCACCTGTGGAATGAAACTATGTGGAAAAATTAATGTTGTGCAACTATGGAGACTGTTCTGGGCCCTCCCCCTTCTCTCTATCTCTGCCTCTGTATCTCTCTCTCTGTCATAAATAATAAAAATAAATCTTTACAAAGTCCACTTTAAGCTATATCAAGAAAGACATTTATAGCTATACCTATGAATCTTAAAAACAATTTTGTTTATAATCTTTGCTGAGATGATTATCAATATTTTATTTTTCCTCTCATATTCACATCACCTGCTGTGATTCAAAGAACAAAGTGATAAGATATATCTGTTGGAGTTTCATGTATATCTTTGATGTCAATTCCCCTGGCCTCATTATATAGATGTTTATATCACATTGTCAATTTAAATGAAAATATATGGAACGCAAATTTAAAATTCACTCCCTATTATTCTTCAAGCTCATTCAGTTCACCTCAGTCAGATAAATCTATATCATGAACATAGATAAATAAAAAGAAAAATTTGATCAGTAGAATAAAAATAATGGCCATAAAATGCAATAACATTAATGTCTTTGACTCACCAAGGTTCATTAAAGAAGCAAAGTAATTAAAATCTGCTTCAACACTGCCATCTTTATTCATAAATCCTGGAAAGCCAACCTCCACTATATAAGTGACACAAACTAACAGGTCTTTTTTCATTATACTTATAAAGCATCCTTCTTTAAAAAAAGAACGATGATAATAAAAGGATAGCACAATCTAGTTGCTAATCTTCATTGGTTTTTCAGGAAAAGGAAATCACATTATCTGTTGATTTTTAAGAACATAAAAGTTGAATTTACCAAAGAAGTACTTTGTCATAATATCTGTACACCTACTGGAATGCTTATGAATACTTATTTAAATATTTGAATAACTTCTAATGTTAATTTAATGCATTTAACAAGTGAAGCTACTACCATTGTTTTCTAAATGAGACAATAGATTACAATTATAATTTATTTTTACATTTTCTGTTTCTAAATTTTGCTCCATCTTTACTGTCTTCAACTCCAAGTTGTTTTTTTTTTTAATTTAAAAAAATCAAATAGAAAATAAATACCTGGTATTTTTGTCAATGTCATGGCCTTATGTCAAGATGTTAAAAGGTATCTCTCCAAATTATTGTTCTGCAATAGTTAGTTCTTTCAAAGAAGGCCTCTTGTATAGCTATTTGCTCCATTCCACTGGAATGCTACAACTTATAGCGAATGTCAGTATGCTTGTTCTGAATTTACTAGCTTTACTCTTTCTGTGACATGTTTTTACTTATGAAAGTGACTATTAAGTTGTCTAAAATAAAAATGACAGACATATTTTAAGATGAAAAGGGAAACAAGCTTATATTAATTTGAGATTTTTCTGTAAAAGTCTGACTCTACTTGTAACAGACTAATAAAAACAATGTTACCTTTTATACAAAATAATTCTATTGGTGATTATTGCCTCTCAAACACCAATGTTCATATTACAATATGCTATATTAGGTTTGTCTTCACTCAATGTTATACCAACAGGTAGGTAAGAGGTTTTAAGCCAAAATCAGCTCTGGCTAGGATAAGGCTAACCTAACTGGGATTGACTAGTAATCTAAGTGAAAACAATCATTTACAAGGGTATTATCACTTCATCTTAAATTTTAGTTACACATCAAATTTTACTTTTACACTAAATAGAAATCCCTGTGCATTTTCTTCTAGTGAGTGCAAGAGACCACTGGGTTTACATTTGTATGTGACTATTAAGTGATTTCTTAAAAATATCCAGATGACAAGAAAGGGTAAAATTAAAGATTCCAAAATTGGCTATTAAAATCATATTCAGAGTATATTAAATTAAGACCAATGATCGTTACGCTACTTGGCTCTGATTCATTTGGGATGCATATTTTAACTTTTGCCTTTGGCAAAAAATTAAAGAGAGATTCCATAAATATTTGGGAGCTCTTGGTCACAACTTTTCACTCAAGGTTATAGCTTCTGTTTTCTGATAAATATCTCAACATATTCTTTTATAAGGTACTTAAAACCACATAGATAAAAACAAAAACAAACAAACAAAAAAACCTATCCATCTTGGACAAAGGAGGCAGTTTCAGAGTAAGGGAAAATCAACTGCAAGTTCCTCAAATGAGAAATATTGGATCCTAGTTCCACAAATCCAATTTATGTGCAAAATTTAAACTATCTAGTTTATACCAAACTATAATAGACGTATTATTAAATAACTACTGCTTTAGAAACAGACTTGTTAAAATTACAAATACAAACCTATATTTTATGTACTAAAAAAGGCAAGAACAAAGGGAAGAAAACAAAAATTAAATTAAAAACACTAATGTAAGCTAATACTGCTTACATATGAACACCAAGATGCCAAGGGACCCAATACAATCCTCAGTCTAACATTTTCAATGGCACAGACTAGTGATCACACGATACTGGTGATACTCTCTAGTTACCCCTGGCAACCTTTCTCAACTGTAACGATGCTACCCTACAATAGCTTTCACTGGGCAGCTTTCTCTTCACTTAGCTGAATGCTCTGGGACCATCTGCGTCGGCAAGCATAAAAGGCCAGCCTGCCTGTGGGCCCGTCACTCTGAACACCACCTCTCTGACCCTGATTAAATACAACTTTCAATCCTTTTTGTCCTCCCTGTTGACTTCTCCTATTAAGGGAGCCCTTTGACAAAGAAAGCGGAAGAGTGGACTAACTGCCCCCAAGAAAGGTGATGTCTGATACTGCTCAACACAAGGATTAGCAAGCCAATACATAACAAAAGCAAGTTTGGGGGGGGCGGGGAGGGGAGAGGTAAAGAAAAAAATGGTTTTAGCTAGAGCTTTGCCTAATTCAGTAGGTACACAATTCAACAAATAGCTATACAAGAGGCCTTCTTTGAAAGAACTAACTATTGCAGAACAATAATTTGGAGAGATACCTTTTAACATCTTGACATAAGGCCATGACATTGACAAAAATACCAGGTATTTATTTTCTATTTGATTTTTTTAAATCAAAAAAAAACAACTTGGAGTTGAAGACAGTAAAGATGGAGCAAAATTTAGAAACAGAAAATGTAAAAATAAATTATAATTGTAATCTATTGTCTCATTTAGAAAACAATGGTAGCTTCACTTGTTAAATGCATTAAATTAACATTAGAAGTTATTCAAATATTTAAATAAGTATTCAAATGAAGGTGGAAAATTACAACATTCTACAAAGAATCATCTTGTAAATTATCATGTCTATTCGCAGACCAAGAGAACTTCAATCTAAAAGGGATGGTTTCACAGGATGAAGTACTCTAGTATAACGAACTCATTCTAAAATATCTAGGCAGATGGAGACTTGTGAATATGATCAACAGCTCCTTAAGGTAGTGAGAACCAATTCATAGGAGCAGAGATTAAAATTACCACTTTCAATAATAGAATTACTTTACCAAGTAACTCAATAAACCTCCTTGCCCCCAGATCATACTAATAAATGAAGGTTCTGGTTGAGTTTATCAGCAAAGCAACTGACTAATGTAACCTAACACCACCTCCACCACCATCACCACCACCACCACACACCCACACACACTATCCAAGTTCACTTTAAAACCTAACTTATAAAGTAAAATTGACCACACTCAAAAAAAAGTCAAATGTGTGAATGAAAGAAATGAAGAGGGGCACAATGGGGGAGGTTCCTAAAAGACATGGGATTTTCATTGCTGAAACTAGGAAAGTCCTGGACAAACTGGGATGAGTAGGTCAATATAGGGAAGCCACAT
Source organism: Craseonycteris thonglongyai (assembly GCA_004027555.1). NCBI lineage: Eukaryota > Metazoa > Chordata > Mammalia > Chiroptera > Craseonycteridae > Craseonycteris > Craseonycteris thonglongyai. The sequence goes on from PVKE010001756.1 coordinate 11,725, forward strand.
ATACTGGGAAACTTATGTACTAAACACTGTGCCAGATTCTGTCAGAACTTAACTTACTTGATCTTTACAATAACCTATGACGAAAGAATTTTAAATTGAAGTAGTCTAGCTAACTAGGAGAATAAGTAATTTCAACAAGGCTGCACTGTCAGAAGAACAGGAATTTGAATTTGTCTGCTTGCCTCTAAAAGCCCCTAATTCTACCATAACTACATGTTGTCCTTAGGAGTTAAGTAGGAGGGTGGATAAAACCATTATTTTCTTTCAGAATGCACAGGATTGGTAAATCCAGCAAGCCCATATTTTATACATCCTTGACTATATTACAATCCAAGAGAGCTACAAAAACAAAACAAAAAAACAATGTGTGATTAATCATATGAATAAAAGGTGGCATGTGAGCTGATAATCAAAATGAGGGACATTATAAAAAATCTATAGATAAAAACATCCCTACTCTGCTGGGAACAATTCCTTAGTGCTGGAATTGGTTCCTATAAGGAATGACATAAATATATGTTTGGTACAGAGGGTAGGATTAAGGGTAGGGCATGACCAGCAATACACTCCAGAGCAGGATTCAGATACAGTACTAAAAAGGATAGTACTGTGACATTTTCCCTTTCCAAGGTTCCTTGATGTCTCCAATAGTTTCCACTACCAAGATACCCAAAATGCTGTCACTACAATCAAAGGTATCACAGTACCAACTTGGCTGAAAGGTCCATAAATTGTTCTCCTTCCCAAGAAGTCACCCTACCAAATATGTCAGGTAGCTTTTTGGAAATAAGTAGAAGTGACCCAAACTACTATGGCAGTCTAATACTGAGGTCGAGTTGCAAATGCTCAGATAGGCAAAAGAAAACAAGTCCGCAATCCTCATTATTGCTTACTGAGGAATAGCTCTTAATGAGCCCATGCCTTCTACGTGCCATGCAAAAAACAGGCCCTGGAGAGGAGAATAAAACATGGCTCTATCTTTGAAGGTTTATACTATAAAGGACGCAGTAGGGCTCAGAAACATACAAAACTAGAAAGTTTTTTTAAAAAGCACATACTAGGGATGCCAGGATGGCTCAGCTGCTTGAGCACTCATTTGCAGCCCCAGAGGGTGCAAGGATTGAATCCCAGCCCTGGCCCATACAGACTCATATGCTGAACTGGGCTGTGCCCCCAGTTCGGTTCTCACCAGGGTGAGCCTCCTATGTGGTGGTCCCCTGGTTCGGCTCCCACCCTGGGCATGCTTCCCATGTGGGAGGCCTCTAGTCGGTTCCTGCCCTGCAAGGCCCCTAGTCGGTTCCTGCCCTGCAAGGCCCCGCACACACCTGTGGAATGAAACTATGTAAAAAACTAATGACATGTAACTATGGAGATTGCTCTGGGCCCTCTTCCTTCTCTGTCTCTCTGTAAAAAAAAAAAAAAAAAAAAATCTTAAAAAAAGAGCACATACTATAACAAAAGTTGCATGAACTCAGTGAACAGAAAATCGAGAGTGGGGTAGGGGTGTCCAATAAAACTTGAAAGAAGACTAGAACTCAGTTAACTAGAGAAGGAAGTGGGGCAACAATCTAGACTGGTGAAAAGCAAATTAGTAAATAGTCCAACTAGAGTACAAGGAAGTATTGAGGGATCAAATAAATCAGAGCTAAAATTTATTCTTCTTTTTTAAAGACTTACTTTATTGTTTGTGACTGAGACAGAGAGAGACAGAGAGAAGGGGGAGGGCCCAGAGCAGTCTCCATAGTTGTATGTCATCAGTTTTTGACATGGTTTCATTCCACACATGTGGGCAGGGTCTGGGCTGGGTGGGGACTGGGCTGGGGTTCTCCCGTGTGGGAGGCACACCTCCTGGAGCCAGGGGCCAAACTTGGGGGTGAGAACCGAACTAGGGGCCGCCTGCATGGGAAGCACACCTCAGTTCAGCATACAGGTCCACACGGGCCGGGCTGGGATTAGATCCTCGGTCTCCGGGGCTTCAAAGCAAGTGCTTAACCTGCTGAGCCATCCTGTATTCCCTGAAAATTTATTCTTAAGGCCACAATGAGTCACTGATAGTTTTTAAAGTAGGGGACAATACATGCAGACAATGTTTTAAAAGATTAACTTGCTATGATAAACACAGAAACAGAACATGCACTTACAATGTTATTTCTCAAAAATCTTTCATGTAAATTTTCATTTGAAACTCTGATTTTCATATTCTGTCATAAACACTCATTCAATTAATTCAGGTAAACACTGAAGTCAAAGTGGCTCCACTCTTTATTAACTATAATATATGATCCAATGTTCAGAAAATAATTTGACTAAAATCAAATAGTAAGAGCCCTGCCACAATTCCAATATAAGTCTGATTAAAAAAAAATGTCATGTCATATTCCTATTGTAAGATGCATAAGTTTTGGTGTAACAATCTCCCTACTTCTCCAACTCACCTCCCAAAAAAGTGGATTTATAGGCTATTGGGGTTATAGACTGACCAAGAAACCTAAGAGAAAGGACAATATTCAAAGTTATGAGTAGACTACACTCTATAACAAAGATACAAAAGAAGGCAAACATTACAAGTGGCATCTGCATTGAGAATATTACAAACTGCTGATTACTAGTTGAAACAGAAAGCTTTAGAAAGGAAGTATCACTTGAGCTGATTTTGAAGGCAGGCTGAATTGAATTCTGGCAGATTGAGATGAGACAAAGTATTCCAATAGAAAAATACAAACAATGGCCAATGCAGTAAAATTTGAAATGTACATGGCTATAATCTAGCATTCATAACAACAAGCTTTTACTTGAATTACGAGATGCCTGTTGATTCCACCATGGTGTCTTGGTGGAGTAACATGAAGGCACACAACAGTATATACCAAGTATTGAATAAAGAGTTTGCTTCTTTTCATTGAACCTTCTCTCCATATGGCTTCTATGACCATAAAAGGTTCTGCCAGCCAGAGAGCCCTGGATCCTTGACATTGAGACTGGGTAAATAATTTGGATTAATTTGGATTAACTGCACTTGAAAAGTCTAAAAGAGTATAAAATAACATTTGGTTTAACTTCCCAAATAATACAGAAATCTCTACCGAAATACTCCAGGTAGAAAAATTTAAAAATTGCAGTAACATTGTTTTAATTTTAAATCATTTTAATTTGTGAAACGACTGCACATCTAGAGGCAGTGTGATATGATAGGAAAAGCTCTAGATCTTAAACTTGTGGAACCTATTTCCACAAACATAAAACTGGGTTAACATCTGTTCTGGCTACCTCCTTAACAACTGTGAAGATCATACCAAAATATGTGAAAGAACTTAATCTTAATATTTAAAACTATACAAATATATCCTACTATCACTTATTTTGGCTTATGTACATCAGAACACTAAAAAAGTAATTTTTAATAGATTAATACTTAAAAAAAAAGAGCTGAGAAACAAATTTCTGTTTTCTTTTAAAGTTGCAGTATTCCTCAGGTTTATGACTTAGTGTCAAGTGAAGTAATGAGAAAAATAAAAAATATCGTTTTCAACCTTGTATTTGTATCAAAATTGGGTCAATGACTTTAAAATCTTAATACCCTAACTGCCACCTTAGAAATCATTTTCAGAAACAAAACAACATACTGGAATAGATACTACTGTACCTAGAATAGAGTCAGGCATATAACAGACATTCAAGTTTCCAATAAATTGAACAGATAAAAAATGGTTAATTTCTATCCAGGTATACTTAAATGCAGAAATGTCATACATCCTTCACAGAAATGTCTGTTGCTCATTTCTCTTAACACTGGTCCCTTTTCAAAACTTTAATATGCATCCAATAGTGAACAATGAGACTTTGGGAAAGTTACCTGACATAACTAATTTTCTTAACTGGAAAGTAACAATAAAAATACCTACCTACCTTCACAAGACTATAAAGTGAGATATAAATAATTAAGTGAGCTACAGAACATATCATACATAAAATACATATAAAACACATAAAATATATAAAAAATGCAATGCCTACCACAGGATAGGGTAGGTCTCTTTCCTTCCTTATTCTTAAGTCACTAATAAAGAAATTAGGTCAAATTTTATTATAAAAAAATACTATTACAGCAAAAGGGTCACTGTAAAATATTATTTTCCTGGTCCAAATTATGGTCCACACTGGTTCATAGTTTACCACACCAATTTCATAACAGCATGGCAATGTATTAATGTTTAATAAATGTGCCATTACATTAATATTCTGTATTTGTATAGTATGGTAAATATTTCATAATATATTCGCATCTCTCTTCTATATGGCCACAGAAATGCAATGAGTTGGGAAACAAAGCGTTATCATATGCTAATGCTAAACATGAAGAGACTAGGGTACTGAGAGAATAAATGATTTGCCTTATGTTATCACATGGCTCATTAGGGACAGAGCCAAAGTAACATTTTACATCTGATTCCATATGAAGCAATTTTTATCACTGCCTTTACTCTTCTCTTTCCCAAACTTAGTCCTCCTCTAGAATTCATTATCTAGAGAAGAATGGTATCGTTACTTCTCATCTGTTCTCAAAAACAACCAGTTATACTTTAACATGCCCAACCCTGTGTTATTTTATTCTCCACACTTCTGCCAAACTGTCTCTCAACTCCATGTACGCATTTGTTTAGCTTACTTTTATTTATCTTTCATGTCTTGTTTCAGTTTTCCTCTAGGAAGTCTTTGTTCATCTCCCCAAACTGAATTCAGAATTCTTCCTATGTGCCCCCAAGATGTCCTGCACTTAATCTATCAAGGGCCTTCTCCCTTTGTATTGTGAATACCCATTTATGTGTTTAACTCCCTGACAAGCCAAGAGCAAGCTACTTGAAGGCAATGTCACAGCTGTACAGTGCCTACTGCACTGTTCAATATTTGGTTTACCAAATTCCAGAAATTATTGGCTTATTTAATAATTTACTATTATGTTTTAATTAAGTTTCAACTATTTACATGTCAAATCCTCTCTTGCTTATTTCAACCTGCTAATTTCTCAAATGAGCTATTTCTCCAAAATATTAGAAGGCAGAATATTGAACATTAATGAAGAGCTATGTAATCATTTAGAGCATTTCAAGGAAAAGATGAGAATCTGAAAATCACTGCTTTTAATTGTGCTTACCGGTATATTTATATTTAAGTTACTGTGCCAAATACAAAACCAATTTTTCTACCGTGCATTTATAATCGAGTTACCGTATTTTCCGGCGTATAAGACGACCAGGTATATAAGACGACCCCCGATTTTCGGTTGACTTTTTTTCATTTCAAAAGTCGTCTTATACACCGGAAAATACGTAGTTGGAAAGTGATTCTTCTACAAAGATCTTAAATTTGTTTTTTGTTTTGTTTTGGGTTTTTTTTTGGTCTTAAAAACCAATTTGGGGGATGCCAGGATAGCTCAGTGATTAAGCGCTTGCCTTGTAATTGCGAGGTCTGGGGTTTGATTCCCAGCCCCGGTCCATGCAAACCCATATGCTGAACTGTGGCACAACTGACAACCGCCAAGAAGACTCAGCCAAGAAGGTTCTTGAGTCCATGTGGGAGGACCCCTGGTTCAGTTCCTGCCCTGAGCAGCCCCACATCCACCTGTGTGGAATGAAACCATGTCATAATTAATGATGTAAAACTACAGAGACTGTGCTGGGCCCTCCCCACTTCTTTCTCACCTTCTCTCAAACAATAAAACAAATTTTTTTTTAAATACAAGAAAATAATAATGTGTAATTAAAAAAATTGTTTTTTGGAGTAATGCCTACCCAATTTTATACTGTAAAATAACTGAGAAAATAGGGGTGATATACCAGGGATTTATATACCCATTTAATATACCAAATAGGGTTGATTCACCTTGTAGACAACTTTTTTTCCTAAGTGAGCTATATCTATCATATTTTGGTGAGTTCTTACAGGGAAATTAGCTATTAGAAATTATTCAGTGGAACAAATGTACCCCCTGGTCCCACAACCACAATCTTCACTACTCACTAAAAGAAAGAAAGAAAAACCCAAATGTGGCCCTCACTGATCAATCATGGCAGAAACCCTCATGGCAAGTCACAGCTAATAAGCAGAGCAAAACATCCGCCACCCCTTTCTTTAAAGGAAAGTGAAAATGATAAGGTAAGATAGGCTTGAGGAAGAAAAAAAATCTTGGAAAAATAATTTACTATCATTCATTACCTATTAATATATTAAGATTAAATGTTTCCTTTACTTTTCAAGAACTTAATTATAAACCAAATTTTTAAGTAAATTAAGAATTGCCTTTTAAAGAACTCATATGGATACAGTATTTTAAAGAAATCTCTTAATTAAATCAATACTCATTTATAAATTGGGCTATTAAAAAAAAACATTCTGCCTAAAATAAACTGTTCTAAAATAAAAATGTTATCTACTGAAAAACTATGGCTGGCATAGTTTTTTAGGAACACATTCCAGCACAATGTAAGTTTACTTTCTTGTAGTTTACTCCACAAGTACTTGACATGCATCACAAAGAAGCTCAGGCTATCTTTGCCAAATGCTTAGTACAAGAAGCAAAAAGACTACAATTGCAAGTCAAGCTGAGCAGCAACCGTATGGCACTGGAAAGGATCACTGGGAGACAATAGGCATACCTAAACAATTGTTAATTTAAGGAAAAGCCTTATTGGTTAATGGATTACAAAATGAATACAATGTGAGTCAAGATGTGAAGGACAGAAAGTTTGGAGACACAAGACAAACTCTATAGTCATGTCCTCACATCACATCATTTTATGGCAAACTGTTCATAGTATAGAAAATCCAGTCTATTGTACGATTCTCTTTGTGAATTAACTAATGAAAACACTGGAAACCTAGCTAGATTTGTTAATGTTTTCATTTGAACTTTGATCAACACTCTGCTGATACAGTTGTACAGTAAAGATTGAAAGCATTTCAGTAGCTAGTCTAGATAATTTTGTTGTTGTTTTCCAATCAACCATGTCTGCAAAGAAAGCATGCTATCTCCTCTAACAGTCCACACAGTGCAGTCTGAAGAGTTGTTCCACAGCTTTAAAAGTATGTAGTATATGAGCATATATACTCAGTTTTAACCCTGAAAGCGTGGTTCTTGAACACTGCACAGTGTTTTCTGTGGCACTTAATAATTTGTGTACCTACTAATTAACTACAAAACGGTAGTTTTTTAAACCGAACAAAGGAGGAAGCAATGTTGATGTACCCTCTAAAATAAGTTCTTTTAAAAAAGCAAGTAATACTTTGCCATAAAAGCACAGTTAGATTAATAAAGAGTTTCCAAAGCACTTATAGCCAGGGCAATATATAATGCTGAAATAATTTCATAGGGTGGGACTGGTCAGATTATCTGCAAATTTTACATAACGATTTAGAATTTTCTAAGGAAGGCCTTACTAAAATCTTAAAATCTGTTTTCATAATATGCTTACATTTTATAAGGTAGATGATGACATTAAGATGAAAACAAATATGCATATATAAATTTCAAGTGGATTTACTCATCAATTCATTTGAAGCTGTGTTATTTGTATGTAATGAACTTCACTCAGAAATAATTATAAATTTCCTACCGTAATTTTCCCTATAGTTTGGCTGAAAAGCTTAAATGTTAATCATAATTTGAGCATTTTAGATCTCTAAAAGAAATACTCTTTTTACATAATAGATAAATATACATCTATGACTCCCATGATTGCTTTTCCTTCAGGGTATTTTCAAGTGTGAGGGCCAAAGTTGTCACTGAATCTGGCTTTTCTTAATGCAAAATCATTTAGTGTGCTGGTACAATGAATTGGTTTCTGGAGTTCAAATCTAATTTCATGCTTTTGTTTAAGCATATGCAAATCTTTTAATTTGAAAGCAATTCTTAATAGATAAAATTAATATGTAAATGTAAACTGTAAATATAAAATACACAATTTGATATAACTCGAGGCACAGGCTTTAGATTTCCATTAATATATCTGCAACAATTAGAACGTGTTTTTAATAAGAGCTTCACTATGTCATCCTGTCATCTTGGTTTTACTGCATTAATACCAGAGAATGTGCTATCAGAGAGAAGTTGAAAAGCACTGTCTATATAGAATACAAAATTTCAGTTAAGTACTTTGTTTCACAGAGCATTAACAGTCCAAATAGCAAGAGAAATATATATCATGTCCACAATAAAATAAGCATACATTTGTTCCTTCGAGAGGGCTGTCAAGTACTGTGGGAAGCAAGGGAAGTGTCCCCATACACAAAGCATGGAAATTATGTACCTGAAACACAATGGATCCATTTATAACTTTCTAGTAAAACATCATATAAACATTTCATTTACCACAGATGCTAAAGAAAAACTCAATTCACTTTTAGCATCATTTGACAAAAATCCAACCAATACAAAATTTGACCTTTAGTTTGGAAATTTTAACAGACTGTATGTAGATGACACCAGACATATTTTTAAAATGCTATTCATTTTAGCTAATACTCATTTAAACAAATAAGCAATTTACGCTTTATTTTGACTGCCAAATATTTAGAAGGCAGTTAAGATACTCTTATGTACTTACCCTAAGCAAGTCAAGTTCATCATTACCGTATTTATTCAGATTTTAAAGCATATCTTGATACATGGGAGAAAAAAATACTAACGAAAAAAATCTGAGAAAATATCTGAATCAATAAGATAATAATCCAACACCCATTCTAACGGAAAACAAACAAACACACAGTGCAATGTTTCAAGAACTGGAATTATATATTCTGAACGATCCTAAACTGATGAGCCAGTGGCTTAAGGGAGACTCAATTGATATTAACCACCTTCATTAGGTAGTCAGCATCTTATTTATCTAACCCTGGAGTTAAACATTTTATTATAGTAGTCAATTTGGAAGTTATAAAATTCTTCTGTTGGGAGTTGTTATTTGGGGAGTGTGGGTTGTGATGCAGCTAAGAAAAATCAGTGAAATCTCCAGAATGAACAGCCTGGCACTTTAGTATCTCACTGGGCACCCAGAAAGCAATACTATAGAAAGCAGGTTACCGTTTATGATAGTTGTATTTTCTGTGTTATCTAGAGAAAAACAGGTTCATCCATGCAAAATGGACTGTTTTAGAAGATATTGCTGCTAAAATGAAAGACTTTTCAAAAGGAAAAAGTGATTATTCCAGATGAAATGAGAAGCTCCAATGTCAACCTTACTTCCTGAATCAGCAAAAATCAAAGCTTTACTCAGAATAGGAAATTGGAGATTTTCTTTTAATTTACATATCTTTTTTGCTGAGTATGTTTTAGCTGAAATATGAGAGAACTTCTAAGAGGCAGCACTTCTTATTTCCAACCATGCTCTTGCTATGGCATTATAAAATACAACTACTTAGAATTAAGAATACATCAATTTTACTAGCACTAATGTAGAAGAATCAAGAGTTAAATTCAGAAATAGCTTTTCATGTATAGCACTTTGTTATACGCTCATTACCCAGGCCAATACCACACCAAATACTCAACTATACAGTAAAAATTTTAGCTAACATCTGGACATATCTAAATAGCTAAAAGGTTAGTACTAACCTTTATCTAAATAGCTAAAGGTTTGGAATATTTAGAAGCAAAATTCCGAAATGAGCCTTAAAATCAAACCCAAAAAAACCCATCTTTGATCCAGACACCTTATTGTCATGTATATATAAGTATTATGTATATGAATCCTTTAATAAAATGAATGAGCAGTCCAAGTGTGTTAAGAAGCTTAAATTTCAGAAATTTTGTTGAACTGGTTGTTTTTGAAATGTGAAATTGTATTCAACACTTTAAAACTGTAATATTTCTGTAATAGTATCAATATTAAAAATTGTTGAAAAATATATACCTATAGTTTATTTTCTTTGCATCATTATTTTACATTATGTTAAATGTGTTTAATCCTGGTTGGATTGCTTTTTAGCAATAAAAAAATTCCCTGTTAGCAAGAACAAATTTTATTCAATTCCATCTAAAAATAAAGAAATTACATTGTTTGCTCATTCCAATCCCTACTTTTGTTACCCCGATAGCGTCATGTCCTTTTAGGGGTTGTGAGTATAGAATGTGTTTTTTCCCCCAAATGTAAAGATTGTTTTAAATTAATTTAGTCAGTGAATGAAAAAAATTATACTTTGGTTTATTTTTAAGTGACATGAAAATAATTTAACAGATTTCTCATTTATAAAACATTTTAAATATCAATACTTTATTTTGTCTGACCTTTATATAACAATTTATAAGAATTACGCCATAAACCATAATACCCATAAGTAGCTATAAATGCAATTTTATTTATCTGCCTTAACACAACTAATGTAACAATCTACATAGAATTCGGGTAATTGCCTGTTTTAACTGGTATAAAACAAATCCTCTAATAAAACTAAACAGCACATAAACCTTTAAAAATGTAAACTTACCATATGTATTTTGCCACACATAATGAACACTCACGTTTTTTGGCCCAAACTTTTCAGGGAAAAAAATCTTTCATTTTAACTTTTCAATTCACATTTTTATCTGGTTATCTTTAGGTACTTGTTTCTTTGTACAAGAATTTTAGCATTTATTTTTTAACATATTATTTTGCATATGGATATCATTATTGAGCTCTAGAGTTACATTTTAACTCACAAGCATAAATAAAATATTAAAAACATTTATGTAAATATGAAATTAGTACTACCCATGTATAATGTGCAGCCTTATTTTTCCCTCACAAATCTAGGCAAAAAGTACACATTATATATGGCAAAATACTATAATATTCTTAGAAATTAAGAGTAAATTTGTAATAATCTAGAGGAAAAAAATATATTGAATTATCTTACTAGGAGAAACAAACAGGACCTGAACTAGCCTTCAAAAAAACCCTCAATCATAAAAAGGTAGGTAAGAAGGGATTTTAAAGATATTTCTATATTTGCATAATGAGTTACTTATACAAGTAACATTTAGACTCACACATATACCACAAAACATATTAATGATCTTTAGACCCCAAAACCTCACCAGCAACTTACTGTCTTAAACTGATGTGGAAATTAAAACCTAGGGATAATGCTGACCATTATTCTAATAACTGGCTTTCAATATATCATTTCACTATATAAATATCTGAACAGCTTATATTTTAAAGCAATTATTAGTTTAAACCTGCTAGTTCCTATAATATTAAAATTCCATAATGTCAGTAACATCCTTAAATATGATGTATACCTCTTTCTACTTTGACACCCAAGGAAACTGTCAAACACTTTCCTCTTTATTTTAATGTCTACTGATCATATCTTAATGATTCTCATATATTTTTCTTCAATACTGATAGCAAAAGAAAAAAAAAAGAGTAAAAATAAAGTCTTTGCTTAAAAGCTTTAGGAATAAATCTCACCCTGAAATAAATGTATGGCTGAAGCACAATGCAGTTAAAAGGCAGGTGCCCTATTATGTTAATAGTATACAAAACCAAGTTCCATCAACTTCAAAGGGTTCAAACAGGCTAACTCTGTAAACCTTTCTGTGATGAAATATAACTTTTTCAACAGTGTACAGAGGCTAAGGGATGGCCAATAATAAAAATGACAGTGTGGTGGCCTACCCTTATAGAAACTGGTTTTCAGAGACCGAGTTGAAATATATTTGCTGTTTTCTGTGGCAGAACCTCATGCTTAAAATCCTTCCTTTCTGCCTTTGTTCAGCTCTTTTGCTAGCAACCAAGTGCTTTCTTTTGGTTCAGCCTAGTAAAAAGGCAAAAGACTAGAACATGAGGGTCATCAAGGTCTACAAGGTAGATGAACAAACCAATAAAGCAACACCACAGGGCAAAGAGCAAAGACATAAGAATCTAATTACAACAAAAAGTCCATATAAAACAAACAGTCATAATTACAAAAAATAGTAAACACTAGGAATTGTCAAGAATGGTTGCTTTGTTTTATATAAATATTTAGATGTTCTTTTTAATAAGAATTAAAACCCAGGATATTAATTATTTTTAAATTCAAATGAAATAAGTCCTGCAGTGTATATAACACAATGATCTATAAACTAGGAAATATTATGCCTAAATCTGTATGTGAATGAGGGTGTAATTACATCCTTTAGCCTTTTTCTAATTAATAATTTTTTTAAATTTGTATAAAGCACTGTCTTCCCAATTTGTTGTGCTGCTCCTAAAGTTTAAAAGCAAAATTCACCAAAGCTATGAAGAATCCTAAGGCATATGGTAGAAAAAAATCAACACGGAAATAATCACAGAATTTGCTTCTTTTCAATCCTACGAGAACTGCTATTTCTTGTATAAGTCCTCACTTCGATCATTTCGATCATAACATTAATTGCTGCCATCACATTCATTCTCATGCCAACCCTGCAGTGGGGCAAATGGGATTTTGATGATTTGAAGCACAAAGTGAAATAGTTGGAATGATCAATCAGGTGAGACACAGCTTTTGAATAATAACAAAAGAATAAAATTTGATTTTGGCAAAATCAAAACCAAATTTTGCTTTTAATAAAGGCCATTTTAAAAACAGGTAGCTATCAGGTAGATGGAGAAACGTTTATCACTAAGTAGTTTTCTAGCAACATACAAAAACACTTATTTCACTAAGCTAAGGTTCCTTCTTCCACTTTCCCTACTTCTCAAAGAATATCGGAGCACAAAAAAGACACCAAATAGTTAAAATATACTTCTATTAAAGGAGAGAAATTATTTAGCAAGATACAGCACAATCTAAATCTTCTACATTACCTTAGCAGGTATACTGCCCAGAAACACCTCACAGATATATATGAGTAAGTAATACACGGAAAATTCAAGAATTCTTCAAACTAACAAGCAAAAGTTCCTACTTCATTTTCACTGTTTTTTGGTGGGGTTTTTTTTCTTTTTTACAAGTATAATGTTAGAATAAGGTCATAGACAAATCTGGTCAAACAAGATAGGATCAGTACTGACTCTTTAGTACAGATGCTACAGGAAGAAATTACTACTTTTGCCTAGAGCGGGTCTGGGCAGACTTTTTCAGGGCAAGGGCTACTTTTCCAAATTTCGCAGTCTACTAGCTATATACTTTATTATTCAGGCGGTCACCCCCAAATTACTTGGTGGTCCACTGGTGGACGTCGATCAACGATCAAAGTCTTACCCAACCTTGTTCTAGAGTGCTAATCTCAAGGACAAAGGACTATGGCAGAAGTCAAGAATCAAGGCAATTAAGAAAAAAAAATAAATCCTGAAAGCTAATAAATGCAATCTTTACAAAGTCATAGGGTTAGAAGTACAAATGAGCAATTAATGTAAAAAAGCTTTGCCACTCATCAAGAATTATACATGTGAGGGGTTATGATCCCTATTATTTCCATTAAAATGTCTCTTCTATAATGCTGTAATCCAGCAAACTGATGATTAAATTAAAACATCCCATAATCTGGTGCTGGCTAAAACACCAACTCCTTCATGAAGTCTACCCTGATTTCCTGAGGAAAAACTGATTGCTCAACCCTTAATGATCCTTTTATATTAAAATTGTATGCATATCCTATCTCTTCTAAAAGGTTAAAAGGTTTCTTGAAGGTAAAAACGGTCTAACATGTCTTTGAGTCTGCCATAACTAGATGCTAAAAACATGAATTATTTTATCAAGTACCATATTTCAAAATAATATTTACTTGACCTTCATGTAAAAATACAAAATAAATACAAGGCATAGAGTTCCTGACTCTGAGAGGTTTATAGTATGGTTAAGGAGAAGGGACTTAAATAAGAAGCAATAATAATGATTTTAAAGAGTAACTTCTAAAGTGAGAGCATACAGGGGAAGGAAGTTGAGGGAAAGGAAGGACAGTAGAGAAAAAAGAACCCTGAACATGCTGATAGGACCACTACCTATTCATGAAAACTTAAATCTTGCTAGAAAAGCAGCAGGTAATTCCAATTGGGTTTGTGAATTTGAAAGGAATATGGCTAAATGGCACATTTCTCAGAGAACTAAAACCAAAAGTATAAACTCACTTCAGTGGGATATATTCATTCAAAGCATAAAAGCAGGGGTAGCTGAAGTTCACTTTGAAGGCCAAAAGGGTGTCTTGGGCCTTTTTATTGGTTTTGTTGTTGTGTCTTCTTTTTAAGGAACTCTACGTTGGGTGCTCAATTTCAAAAAGCTGCTGTATGGCTTGGCTAAGCTCTGGGTTTCCTAATAGAAATGTCTTTGGTCAGAGAACATTCTTCAACAAGCTAGATGGGAGGAGCTAAAATAACTGCTGTAAAATAGTCACTGGAAGCAACTTCTGGGAGATAGGCACCCCTCTTGAAGAAGTTCAAATTGAAGGTGTTTGAGTGAAAGCATGTCTATGAACCAACCTCAAAAGGCAAAAGATTATGAGACTCAGGAGATGAAGGATGTTTCTGAAGCAAAAATGTAACAAGTGAAGTGGAACTGATAAATGATTTTTCAACTTAGCCTTTCATCCTTCCAAAGTAGATAAATTGAGTAGCTGCACTGTGCTATGCATGGGTCTTCCAGATGAGGCTTAGTGTATGCTTTGCGTAGGCATTAAAAATCCCACAGCACTTTAGGTAAATAAAACGTAAGGAGATAGCCTGTGAGCCTTGCTTAAAATATGTTTTAAAACATAACTTGGAATTCCCTGGCTTGCATAAGTCTTTTAACCGGGTTAGTTGACATAATGAAGTAAAAATGTTTTAAAATCACTTAAAAATTGCCTTAAAACCTAGTTCTACACATAAAAATTATTTTTAAATTTATATGTAACCTTTGAAAAGATTAAGTGATATTTTAGGTAAAAAGTGTAGCAGACATTCAATAAATAACTGCTGGAAAAATAGCTGAAATATTCCATCTAGTTATCCTGAGAAATGTAGATGACAAATAGAAGAGCCCTGAAAGAATTACTCAAGTTTTCAAAAAGATGATCCAAGCACATTTCTCTGTGTTCCATTCCCTTTCTCTTTGGTAATAGAGCAGTACTTTTCATTGGGGAAATCATTCTGTATGGTTTAGATGGTGATGAGTGATCACTTATCTCCACTTTATCCCTCTTTGCACCTCTATTAGAGGGATAAATACATGATTCAAAACGGACTTATTTTAAGATGACCAATCTGAGCATCAGAACCCCCTGACTGGATCAGGAATAAACCAAGCTGAGCCAATGAAAGAACTTCATAGAGCTTTTACCAGAATTATGAGAGAAGATGCACTGTCTTTGTCCAAGACTTGGGTATTAAAGATCATGTGGGGAAGCCAGGATGGCTCAGTGAGTTAAGCGCTCACTTTGCAGCGCCGGGGACCGAGGACGAATCCCGGCCCTGACCCGTGAGGACCCATGTGCTGAACTGGGGAATGCCCCCAGTTCAGTTCTCTCTCTGTCTCTGTATCTCTCTCTCTCTCTCTCTCTGTCAAAAAAACCCCAACAACAATAAAAAACAACAACAATGTAATTAAAAAATATACATGATTAAAAAAAAAAAAGATCATGTAAGTTTGAAGTTGTCAAAAGCTATTTTTCCCCAATTAGAGCCAGCCTAAGAGTGAAGCCAGCACAGAGGAAAGTAGAAATGAAAAAGGGGTCCAGAGTTATTACTGTTAATGCTTAGGTCTCTAGAACAGATCTAGAATTATCTACCTATGCTAAGGCCAGATAAAAGCCTAGACTTATCTTTCCCTCCTCCTCTTCTTCCCTTCCCTTTCCTTCTCCTCCCTTCCTTTCCTTAGAATACAATTTCAATTATTCACAATCAAGAACCTAGATTATTAAGAGCCTCTGCTACCTACTCCTGACAGCAGTTCCCTGCCATTGCTTTACACACATGTCACTTTCTGCTATTCCCAGTAATTTCCTGCCTCCAATGCAGTACTAAAAGATGGCGGAAGGATGCCTGAGTTGGGGATGTTCCTAATTCTTCTTCTTTTTTTTTTTTTTTAAGATTTATTTTATTGTTTGAGAATAGGTAGAGAGAAAGAGAAATGCGGAAAGGCCCAGAGCAGTCTCCATAGCTGTATATCATTAGTTGTGACAGCTTCATTCCATACAAGTGGATATGGGACCATGCAGGGCAGTAACTGAACTGGGGACCTCCCACATGGGAGGTGAGAACTTTCCCTGCCATCCTGGCAGGCACCAGTTGGGTGCTGCAGTTCAGCATATGGGTTTGCAGGGGCCGAGGTGGGATTTGAGGGTTGCAAGGCAAGCAAGCACTCAACCTGCTGACCTGTCTTGGCATCCCAATGTTCCTATTTCATTGCTAACTTGACCTGGCTACTATACAAGATAAGTAAAGCAGTATTCATGGACAAAGACTATAGAATCAGTCTTTAAGGAGATCATAAACTCTAAAAGTTCAGAGTTGTCACTTCCCTACTGACACTTGTTTGCAATTAAGAAAAACATTTGCAGAAAAGTCCCTTTAGTAAGAAGCCCAATCATAACACATAAAATGCAATCTTTATAAGCATATTATATCACAAAATCCAACAGAAAAGCCAAAAGACAAAAATAAATAAATAAATGAAGAGAGAGAGAGAGAGAGAGAGAGAGAGAGAGAGAGAGAGAGAGAGAGAGAGAGAGAGAGAGAGAGAGAGAGAGAGAGAGAGAGAGAACACGAATGTACTGGTAGAGTCTATGTTTATCCCGATCATCTGTTTCAGTTTTGCTGAGGAAAATCACAGCATTTGGAATTATTTTAATTCCTATCATCAGAGGCTAGAGTAAAATAAGATAACCTAAACAAAAAGACAAACAAATTTAGAGAACATTTTGCGTTGCAGTATACAAAATCTAGCATTTGATATAAATTACATAAATAAATACAATCGTGAATCTCTCTAAGAGGGAGGCAGAGGGAAATTTGAGACACAAGAGGAGAAGGCAACATGAAGACAGAACAGAGAGAGCTCTGACAATGCAGTACTTGGATGACTGGAGTGATGTGGTCACAAACCAAGCAATACTGGTAGCTACTAGAACTGGAAGAGGCAAGGAACAGACTCTTCACTAGAGAGTCCAAGAGGAGTGCTGCCTTGCCAGTGCCCAGTGATGATGATTTTAGACTTCTGGACTTCAGAACTATGACAGAATACATTTCTGTTGTTTTAAGCTACCAAGTTTGTGGTGAGTTGTTACAGCAGCAACAGGAAACTAATACAATACCATGTTACAGATATTCTTAATTTTAAAAGTATTTGATATTATATTTACACATGCATAAAATATTTTTTACAGACATCCTTAAGTATTGTGCATTCAAAATTTGGTGAATTAAATCACAACAGCATTAACTGATTCAAGGAAGAATCATCAACGGGTGTTAAAACCACTAGGTTAAAGTTAGCTGAAAAATAGTATATTCACACCACTTTCTAAGGTACCTCCCCACAGACTGCTTACACAAGAAAACATCTATCTTTATAGTGGGGAAATCTAGTGAAATCATCTTAATCAAATAATCAAAGTTAACACCAAACACATACAAACTGAGACATGAACCTCCTGATATATTATAATACAATGAGAACACATTATCACTTAGTACTCTTGCCAAAAAAATATATAACCTGAAGCTACTCATGACATGCCAAAATTAAAGAATATTCTACAAAACAACTCACCAATACTCTTTTAAAAAATCAACAACATGAATAATCTGAAAAAAAAAAAAGAAAATAAAACAAAAACTGACACTGTTAAGATTAAAGGACACTCAAGAGACAACTAAATATAATACCTGGTCCTAGAATAACACATAGTTTGAAGGGAGGTGGAGGGCTGGGAATACACTATAGTAAAAGACATTATTTGTACAATAAGTGACATTTTAATTTAAACTCTATTAGACAAAAGAATTTTATCAATGTTAAATATCTTGAGTTTGCTAACTATATTGTGGCTATGAAAGATAGTTAGGATATACATTCTGAAATATTTAGGGATAAAAAGGACATGATGTTTACAAGTTGTCCTCAACTAATTAATTCCCAAAATGTATGATAATAAATTGTGTGTGTGTGTGTGTGTGTGATTGTAGAGGAGGAAGAGAGGAGGAAGGAGAGGAGGAAGGAGAGAGGAAACCTGAGAAAGTAATTATGGCAAAAATGTTAACAATTATTAAACATCTAGTTGAAGGGTATAATTGGACCCACTGTATTATTCCTATAAACTTCTACAGGTCTGATATATTTCAAAATAAAATATTAACAAAACTTGGTGGCTTGAACATCTGATCTTATGAGAAACTAAGGTATAGAATAAAACTACCTTCAGATCTAATGTACCATATTTTCCTGTGTATAAGATGTCCCAGTGTATAAGACAACCCCTACTTTGTCTAACTCAACATTAAGAAATCAAGATACGGTTTCCTCCTGTGTGTAAGACAACCCCCAATGTTTGGTCTAACAATTTTTGACAAAAGTATCATCTTAATCATGGAAAACTACAGTAAGTATTGTAAGCCAAAATGCTACATATTCAGTAATGGTTAAAAACAAAAAAATCACGAATGTGAGAAAATGGCATTTCTAAACACTGATTAGAATACCTGTAAAGATGTAATTTATTTTTATATGCCTTTTTTTGCAATTTAATTGACAACATAAGAAATATGTTAATATTTTAATAGTAAAAACAAACTTATTTTGAAATTATTTCTAAAAACATGAATTATATTAATTATACAAAATATGTCAAAGATTAGAAAAAATTCGACCAAACAAGGAAATATTTGAGTAAAAAGCGCTCTCCACAAATATATAATAGCCTAAATATATCCAAAAAATTGTATAAACTCATTCTGAATGATCCACATATATATCCTGAATATTAGGATGCAATGATAAAAAGCTATGTATGTCTTCATAGATTTAACAAAAATATAATGAAAAAAAATTTAAAGATGGATTTCATTTCAATGGGAAAAAACTTGATTTGTTAGTTTCTGTCACCCTGTTAAGAATATTGAATCACTTATAATTAAGATTTATCACTTCTGCTAAAGCTTTGAACAATACAGTTGCCTACGCACCTAAATTAATTCCTTCTCAAGTACCACAAATCAAGGTGGTCTCTGAAGACTGGATGAGCTCAATCAGGATTCACTTTCTGGTCAGTCAAAGTCTGTCCAGATCCCATCACCAAGAACACCAGAATAATATCCAGTCAAGGGAAGAGTGCAGGATGGACAAGAAGGCATCACAAATAAACTGTACAGCTCTCAACATGAGGCAGTCTCTGTGGGCTAGTTTTATATCTCCCACTACATTTGGAGAAATCCT
This sequence comes from Craseonycteris thonglongyai, assembly GCA_004027555.1. NCBI lineage: Eukaryota > Metazoa > Chordata > Mammalia > Chiroptera > Craseonycteridae > Craseonycteris > Craseonycteris thonglongyai. The sequence goes on from PVKE010001756.1 coordinate 31,078, forward strand.
GTGCACACAATGGGAACTTCACTGCCTAACTAACAGTAGGTTTGATGACAGAAATCAAATTTTTCTTCAAGAATAATGTTTTATGAAAAAATAAATATGTATAAAAACACCTTTCAGTTTTAAAATAAGTCACATACCAATGTACTTTAATATCTGAGATGATGTTACTTTTAAGGCAGGTGTTTCCTTGACAGAGCTCATCTACAGCAATTTATATACATGTAATCTGAAAATGGAACATGACTAAAGATGAACTTTAAATCCCTAAACCAACATCACCGAGTTGGGAATACTGTCCTATGTGAATTAATATTGGTCAGTATAACACTATCAACAAATGATTATTGAATTTGACCTAGAAATTCTTCTCTCCAAACTTAACAGTTAAAGCAATAAAAAGATGCATTAATACTTTTATTTTAAAAAATAGATAAAAAGGGGAGAAATTACTTGAAATTGACTTGATATTTTTATTTCTCATAATCTTTAAAGTTTATACTCTCGTTTGCTAGAAAATATAGTTATACTAGAAAGAACATTTTAAATATATCTGTGAAGTCTAATTATTTCTTGACATATCAACAAAAATTTACTATGAGACTTTGTTCTCAAAACTTCATGAACTCTGAAATTTGAATTACATATAACTTGCATGTTTCATGAACTATCCTTGTTTAGATTCTCTTTTTCAGCCATGTAAAACTTAAATCCATTTTTAGCTCCCAGGCAGTAAAATAATGGGAGATGAGTTGGATTTAGCCTGCAGGCTATAGTTTGCTGACCCCTGTTCTTAACCAAAGCTGCATATTAGAATCACCTTAAGAACTTAAAAATAAGTTCTGTGTCTATGCCACACCTAGATGCCTAGGTGCTATCTCTAGAAATCAATTTTCTGGCTAGGGTAGGAGATAAGGAGATATATGATGAACATATGAGATTTAAAATTTTTCTCGATGGTTCTAATGTGTAGCCAGGGTTAAAGAGTGCAGAACTTAAAATGAAATGGACACTCTATAGCTTCTTAATTTTGGCAGGACATCTATTCTTTCAGATTCTTGGTTTCTACATCTGTGCCCTGTTCAGAAACTGGCACATAGTTAAGTGCTCAGTGTTCTCTCCTATTTCATGCTGAGTGGTACATACTAAACTTGTTCAGTTTAGATCTGATTAACAGAATTTTTCACAAAACACATTTCTATCTTTTAAAAAACTTACAACTTAAAAAGGGTAAGGCATGAATACAAGCAAGAATGCACACAAACTGAATGAAAGGTATATATATAACAAAATAGCTTTCAACACAATACACTGCTGTTCAGAAATGTGACTACAATACAAAAATAAAAAGAAAAGATGCTAACAATTATATTCTAAAATAGCAGATTGGGGAATAACAGTGAAAAGATGGTAAATATAAATTATCTATTTGGTACAAAGCACATAATGTTGAGACCATCTCCCTCATCCATTGAATATAACTCAACAATAATTTACTAACAAAGACCACAGTATTGATCCTTCAAATTTCTCCAGGATTTCTGCCAAATGCCTATGAATAGATGAAATGCCTCCAAATATATTATTATTATATTATGATCTATTTAAACTCAGGGTCTGTTCAATTTAAATAATGAATATTTTACTATTATTGTTTTAGGAAGCTCTAAACAACTAGGTGAGAAAATGGAGAAAGACAGCTGCTTCCTCAACCACAAAAAAAAAAATGTATTTTTTAAAGCCATATACAAGTCTTGGTCTTCATTCATGAACTTAATTTTAAATTATAATTAAAAAAATATTATGTATAATTTTTAGTAAGGTTCTTGATAAAAGATAAATATATGATGCTTAATAGCTTACCTATGTATCAGGGGAAAAAAGCATAAAGGAAAGAAACTAGATCCCAAAAACAATACTAACAAAACTAAAACATATATAGAAATATACTCAATAAGTATACATCAACTAACATTAAGAAAACCATAAAGCTTACTGAACATGAAGGAATATCTAACTAATTCATTCTGTCACCCTAAATTTCTAAACTCCTCATTGAAAGCTGACAATTTGCCATCAAATTAATCTATATTACTAGTAAAATTTCAATTAAAAGCCCAATAGAATTTTATGAGGAAAAAAAGCCTAGAAAAATTTGAATATGACTAACAAAGAGGACATGTGCCACCAGACTGAAAAACATACCATAAAGCTTGAAGTAATCACAATTATGCAATTAAAACAAAAACAAATGAGACAAATCAATGAAAAAATTCAAGACTGAGGCCCAAGTAGCTATAAAAGTTTAGAGAATTCATTTACTCATTCAATATGTAACACTTATAGGCCTTGGGGACACAGGAATAGGAAAAAAAAAAAAAAAGAAAAAATCCCTGTTCTCATGGTATTTACATTCTAGTAGAGAAAAAAAACAAGATTCAGAACACATTTTTTTTCAATATAAAAGGAACAAAAGTTGCTACCATTCTAATAATCAGAAATAACCACTGTTGATATCTGATGCATTTTTATACATTCACAATGCCGTCCCTCATTTTTTGTCAAAAAGAAAAAAGATTCTGCTGTATGCTCCCCTGCATTCTATATATTATGAACATTTTATTGACTATTCTGCTACACTTGATTTTTGATTGTTGAATATTTTGTTTGGATGTGCCTTAATTAACTATTGTCCTGTTATTGATTATTTAGGCCATTTATATAAAGAAATTTTAAGCCATTAATCAATGTAATATTAAATTACAAGTTTCTACTTTTTCATTTTCAATAACTGGACAACCATGAAAGTGGGTTTAACTATGCACAAATATAAATATTTTCTAATATGACTATTTCCTTCTATTTTTGACATAGCTTTATAATTTACACAAATTAAAGTTTACAATTCAAAATGTTTTTAAAAATCAAATATAAAGTTCTACAACACCCACCATAATTAAGGTAAATAACATTTTCATGATTACAAGAAGTTCTCTCATGCTTCTTCATAACAAATCCCATCCATTTACACCCTGGCAACCACTGATTTGTCACTGCTTTTGACTTTTACAGAATGTCATAAGAAAAGATCCATACTATACATAGTCCATTGTATCTGACTTCTATGACTTAGCATAAAGCTTTAGAGACCCTGCTAGGTAGTGGATCAGTAATTTGTTCCTTTTGAATGGATATACTGCAATTTTCTTATCAATCACCAAGTGACAGACATTCCAATTATTGTCTATTATGAATTTAGCTGCTAAGAATATTTAAATACAAGTCATTTTGTGGACATGTTTTCATTCTCTTGGATAAATACCTGGAAGTAGAATTGCTATGTCAGATGGTATGGTACATATTTAACTTGACACAAGAGTCTTCCAAATAAGGCTATACAATTTTTCTTTCTGACCAGCAAAGTATATATGAGCTCTCCATGTCACATCCTCCCTTATTTGGAATTGTCAATCTTTTCATAGCTTATTTTATTTAGTGAATGGTAGTACTCTCTTGTGGTTTTAAGTTTCATTTTCCTAATGACTGATGATTTTGATCTTTTAATAAAAATATTTACATTTTGTATATCTTCATTAATAAATATCTATAAATCTTTTGACCATTTTTACTTGGGTTGTCCATCCCTTTACTGATTTATAAAAGTTTATTACATATTCTGGATACTTGTCCTTTGCAAATATTTTCTCCAGGCTCATGCCTTCCATTTTCAGTGTTTTTGTATATAATATACGTGTGTTATTTCAAGTCCTTAAAGTGTCTGTTAGAGAGTATTTTAAATTCTGAAGTCCACTTTTTCTGTTTTTTAAATAGTCTTGCTTTATGCCTATTTTTTAAGTATTTGACTGACCCAGTGTTACTCAAATTACCTCCTGTTTTCTTTTAGACTTTCATAGATTTAGTTCTTACATTTAAATCCATGATATAGAAGTTAACATATGTCGTGTGATATAAGATTTGTGATTCATTTTTGGCATATGGGTTCAAGCATCAATTTGTTAAAAAGCCTATCTGTTCTCCTTTATGTGAAGTCTATTTCCGACTATTAGGTCCCATATGCCTATCTGTGTTCATATTTAAAACAATATTATACTGCCTTGATCACTGTATTCTAGGGCCTTTGCATTTCTAAATACATTTTACAATCAATTGCGAAAATTTCCCCTAAAAGAAAAAGCCTCTTGGGATTTTGATTGATATTGAATTTTGATTATATTGAATCTATTAATAAATCTGGGAAGAACTGACACTTAAAAAATATTTAATATTTTGATCTATGAACACGGAGTAGTTATCCATTTATTCAGATCTTCTTTAATGTTTCTCTTCATCACTTTATAGTATTCAGTGTAAAGGTCTTAATACATTTTTGTTACAATTATCAGTGTGTATTTAATTTTTGATAGTATGGTAAATAGCATGTTTTTTTAATTGAAGTTTCAGCTGTTTGTTGCTTATAGAAATTCAGTTGTTTCCTACAACTTTACAAAACTTATCAGTTCCAGTAACTATTTTATGGATCCCTTATGATTTTCCAGATAAATTCTCATGTCAGCTGCAATTAGAGACAATTTTGTATCTTTCTTTCCAATCTGTATGCCTACTGTTTCTTTTTCTTGCCTAATGGCACCACTTCCAGTACAATGTTGAACATTGTACTGGAGGACAATTGTGGAGGACAGTTGTTCTCTTCCCATTTGTAAAGTGCAAGTATTCAGTTTGTAATTGCAGGTTTTTAGAAGAGGCCCTCTGTGAGGTTGAAAAGCTCACCTTTTATTCCATTTGCCAAGTTTTTTTTTTTTATCTGTCATGAATGGGTGTTGAATTTTGTAAAATACTTTATCTGCATTTACTAGGATAATCATATGGTTTTACACCATTAGTCTGTTAATATACTCAATAACACTGATTAATTTTCACATGTTAAACCAACCGTATGTTCTTGGAATAAATCTCACTTGGTCATGACATATTAAGCTTTTTATGTATTACAGAATCCATTTCCTAATATCTTGCTAAGGACTTTTGTGTCCACATTCATGAAGGATATTGTGTCCTGTCTAGTTTTTCTGTCATGGTAATACAAACCTTACAAAATAAGTTGGGAAGCATTACCTCATCTATATTCTGGGAGAGTTTGTATAGAATTAATATTATTTACTCTTTAAAGGTTTGGTATAATTTACCATCTAAAAGCCATCTGAACCTGGAGGCTTCTCTGTAGGAAGGTTTTTAACTTGGTAGTTAAAAATTCAACTTTGTAACAGGGCTATTCAGGTTTTCTACTTCTTATTAACTAAACTTTGTCCGTGTCTTTCAAGAAATTTGTTCTTTTCATCTAAGTTGTTGAATTTACTGATTTAAGATTCGTCATAACACCCCTTTTAGCCTTTAATATCTGTAGGATCTGTGAAACGTCCTTTCTTTCCCTACTGATAATGGTAACTTATGTCTTCTCTTGTTTTGTTCCTGATCAATCTGGCTAGACATTTTTCAGTTTTATTGATACCATTATAAAGGATTGGTTTTTGATTTCACTAACTTTCTTTACGGCTTTTCTGTTTTCTAGACCATTCATTTTTGCTCTTTTTTATTTCCGGTTGTTTACTCTGGGTTTAATTTACTTTTCTTGTTTCTTAAGATGGAAGCTTAGATCAATGATTTGTAATCTTTCTTTCTATAATTAGTATATAATACTATAAATTTTCCTCTTAAGATTACAAATGATGCTGTCAGCAAATGGTGGAATAGGAAACGCCAAAGCTCATCCTTTCACAAAAGCAACAAAGAAGCTGACGAAGCTATGAGGATCAACTTTTTCGAAACTATGGAATCAAATCAAAAGCCTACAACCACCAGAGGAATGCTTAATGAAGAAAAAAACAATTGAATTTGGGTAAGAGAGCTTTGTGTCATTTTAACTTACCAAGATACCATTCTCTGGTCTCCAGTTCGGTGACAGCCATGCAAGACAACAGCCAGCATTCTTGATACAGGTTTACAAGTAACAGAGAGAGTAATAATAAACCTTTACTCAAAGAACTGTAGTTCTTTATTCTGACCTGTCTGGTGGCTTGTCTTTATTTCACCTAATCCAGAACAATCCCATGTCTAAAGTGATTAGAAATGTATTTGTGGGTGTTATTTTTTTTGAAGGGAGGGGGTTGTGAAAAATATTCACAGGCAAATGTATTAGTTGCTGCCATGATAGACAAGGGATAACTGTTGGGGTAAACAATATATTTATTGGGGAAGCCGGGATGGCTCAGTGGGTTAAGCGCTCACTTTGCAGCCCCGGGGACCGAGGATCGAATCCCGGCCCCGGCCCATGCGGACCCACATGCTGAACTAGGGAGTGCCCCCAGTTCAGTTCTCACCGGGGCAAGACCCCGGCCCAGTTCCTGCCCTGTGCAGCCCCGCCCACCTGTAGAATGAAACTATGTGGAAAAACCGATGATGTGCAACTATGGAGACTGTTCTGGGCCCTCCCCCTTCTCTCTGTCTCTGTATCTCTCTCTCTCTCTCTCTCTCTGTCAAAAACAATAAAAATAAATCTAAAAAACAAACAAACAAACAAACAAAAAACAATATATTTATTGAAAAGCCTGAAAAGAAAGGCTACAGAATGAGATGCTTTGGGGAATAAGGGCTTTGAAAACACCTGCATATTCCAAGAAACCTAGACGGCCACACATATACCCAGTGCTAGGCACATACCCCAAGGGACCTGAGAAGGCCCTAAGTTCTCACCTCTGGCTGACCTTCATGCTGTAAATTGCCTGGCTGAATGTTAAAGGTATGTGCAACACACCATACAGAGACCATTTGCAAAGACTGGGAAAGGTGGGCATTTTGTCTTGTTTTTGTTTTTTGGTGGTGGTGGTGGTAGTAGTAGGGTTAAGTTTCTAGGCATTTAAGGAGATATATGTCAAATCACTAGCTGATAACTAAATTAACAGAACAGATACCTGAGTGGCCACACACAACAAAAAATACAGACTTTAGAAAATTAGTCCAGAAGTCACTAAACAAATAAGTAACAACTATAACAAGCAGCAGCAATAAATACTGACAAGAAAGAAAAATAGGATTTTCACAGTTGCCACATTATAATATAAACGTCTAATTTTCAACAAAAGAATTATGGGGCATGCAAAAAATCAAGAAAGTATGGTTCACATGCAGTAAAAAGAAATGAACAGAACCAGACCATTCAGCAATAATGGCTGGAGACACGTCAATATTCTACTTTCAGTAATGGGCAGAGTAACTAGATACGAGGTCAACGAGGATAGCAAGTACTTGACTAACCTTATAAACCAGTGGTCCCCAACGTTTTTGGCACCAGGGATGGGTTTTGTGAAAGACATTTTTTTCCATGGACCAGGGATGGGGTGGAAGGTGGGTGGTAGGGATGGTTTCGGGGTGAGTCAAGCTCCAGATGCAGCTTAACTCTCACCATTCACTTACAGGGTTTTGATATGAGTCTATAAGCAATCAATTTATTATAGTCTCTGTGTAGTCAAACTTCTCTATTAATGTTATTCTGTATTTGCAGCCACTCCCCAGCACTAGCATCATCACCTCAGCTCCTGAGGCATTAAATTCTTATAAGGAGCAAGCAACCTAGATCCCTCGCATGTGCAGTTCACTATAGGGTTTGCACCCTATAAGAATCTAATGACACAGCTGATCTGACAGGAGGTGGAGCTCAAGCAGCACTGTGAATAATGGGGAGCAGCTGTAAATATAGATGAAACTTCACTTGCCTGCTGCTCACCTCCTGCTATGCAGCCCAGTTCCTAACAGGCCATGGACTGGTACCGGTTCATGGACTGGGGGTTGAGGACCCCTGCTATAAACCAACTACAGCTTATAGTCATATATATTAATACATATATATGACATTCTATCAAATGACAGCAAAACACAAATCTTCTCAAGCACACATGAAACATCCTAGGTCAAACTCATAGACTACATGTTAGGCCACAAAATATGTTACATTCAATTTTAAGACTGAATTATACAAAGTATCTTCTTTGACCACACTGGAAAGAAACTAGAATTCAATGACAAAAGGAAATTTGAAAAAAACAAAAATTAGTGAAAAATAAACAACATATTCTTAAACAACCAATGGACCAAATAAGAAATCACTAAAGAAATTTAGAGAATACTTTAAGAATGAAAACAAAAACACAACATAGCAAAACTTAAGAGATGCAACAAAAGCAGTGCTGAGAGGGAAATTTATAGCTGAAAATGCTCTGCATGATAACCCTCTAGTTGGGTCCTTCTCTAGCCTCAGGTATTTCCTCCTAAGACATGCACGTATTAGTACTGCATTGATCCTTTTGTAACTTACAACTAAAAACTCATCCTTCTATAACTTTGCTCCAAGGCTGTTATAAATGGATGAATTTGTGGAAAACTGGCATACTAATATTAATAATAAGGTCTTTTCAAAAATCCATGGAATTAGGTATGCTTCTTATGCTACTCAATTCTTAACATCTCTTGATTGATTTTTATAGTATTCTTCATGAATTCTACACATTTTCTGTTAAGTTTATTCTGAGGTTTTACTTGCTTTGCTACTGAAAATGATACATATTTTGAAGGGAGATGTTCATATCTGATTCACTTCTGAATCCTTCCTAGAACTCAGTATACTGCCTTACACAGAGCAACCTCAACATATTTGTTAATGAGTAAACTAATGACTAACTATTGCTTCATATTTACATATTATACTAATTTCTAAACTTGTAGTTTACAAGAAATCAAATTTTTAAAAAATCCATTACGATCATTTTTAAGTCATGTTTTAAGTCATGTTTTACTCTCTTTCCATTCACTTCCTATATTTAATTATTCAACAAATTCCTTTTATTCTTTTACTTTTTCTTTTTTTTTAAGACTTATTTTGTTTTTGAGAGAGACAGAGAGAGACAGAGAGAAGGGAAGGGCCCAGAGCAGTCTCCATAGTTGTGTGTTGTCAGCTTTCAACATGGTTTCGTTCTGGTTGGGGGCCTCCCACATGGGAGGCATGCCCCCGCAAGCCAGGGGCTGAACTAGGGGTGGAGAACGAGAACCGAACTGGGGGCCTTCTTCATAGGAAGCACACCCCAGTTCAGCATATGGGCCGGGGCCATGATTCGATCCCTGGTCCCCAGGGCTGCAAAGTGAGCATTTAATCCGCTGAGCCATCCCTGCTTCCCCTCTTTCACTTTTTCCAGCGTTTACACTCTTTGTTCCACTCTCATTCACCTTAATCTAGGTGCTCATTATCATGATCTCCATTCACAAAAACCATATTTTCATATTTGTAAGAATTGTGTGCTAACTACCAAATGACTTACTCCAAAACCAATTAGTTTCCTTGTCCTCTGTAAAATTCAATATTGCCTGTCCATGCCTTAAAATGGTCCATATTTGGTTCTTCACTGGTTTTTCTTCTCCCAGTATTCTAAATAGTTTTTCTCAACCATTCCTTATCCACATATTTGATTTTGATGATCTCATTAATAATCATAACTGCCACACTGGATGATTTCACTATGAAAATCTTATTCCTATTCTCTCTCTTTTTGTTCTATCACCATCCTTGTTCAGGTCCTTAAATCTTTAATACTATAATTTTCTTATCTCAGGTTTCCTCCACTCTATCCTGTATGTCAACAGGATAATCACATTGTCCGTATTTCACCAGGTCATTTGAAAAACTTTTAATAGCTTTATAAATCTTAAAACAGTATTTTTCAAATTGTGAACTGTGTTCCACAGAGCAGTAAGGGTTCCCATGATGTGCCTCTGGTTACTTTGGTGAGACCTGGTAAGGCTCCATGTTCTTCAATTCCTGACTCAATCCAGGCAACTCTGCTTTAATCTCTTTTACACACTAAGGTTATAAGAAACATTCCGTTTGAATAAACAGTTCCACTATTTGTGTATAAGAAAATCTTGAAAAAACTTCAGAGAAAAAAAATTCAACTTGCTCAACTTTCATTTAGTTTTCACAAAACCATGCCCAGAGTTCCTTATTTTTTCAAACTTATTATTCTATCTTATACTCAATTTTCAAATTAACTCAAGAGTTCTCTCCTTATTGTTCACCACACAAAACTTAATATTTATTTCCACATCTTTGTTCATTTCCTTTTCAGTGCAAACAATCCCTTCCCTCTACCTATATGAATTCTACCTACCGAGGTCCTCCTTATCCTTCAAGGCTCTGCATAAATGCTACTCTATAAGAAACTTTTCAGGACTGTAATTTTTCCCTCGTTGTACTCACACTGGACAGAACAGTGTGACTGATACTCTTCCATTTCATAATCATCTATCTTAAGAGTCTATGCAGAAGATAAGCCCCTTAAAAAATATGTGATCATATTGTAAATTCTACATTGTTTATGAAACACTTAACATAGGACTGATCAACAGCTGCCTAACTGGTCTCATTGACTAGTACATATAATGATTGCATCACTTCTTTGCTCAGAACATATGATTTACAACTGTCTATATCATCACCTGCCACCTAGTAATCAATCTTATTTTTTCTTATTAACATAGTCTCATTTCCACTGCGCCAATGAGCCCAATGACCTTTACTGCCCATAGGTTCATTCCATTCTCTTACGTTCCTCACCCAAAGTGTGTTCTTGACTTCCTTGATATCTGTTCAATTTCTTTCTAGCATTCAGAGGCCAGTTCAAGTCACATTTCTTTAAAAACAAAACAACAACAAAAAAACAACAACAAAACCAAAGAACCTTAAACTATTTCTGTCATGTTGACTTTCTCCAAACTCCTACTAAACTTATTTTTAGACTTGTGTAATCTGAAAATTTACCAGATTATATCTTAAATGTCCTATAATCTTTCAGATGTATTATTATTGCCTACCCAATTATCTCAGAGCTATGAAGTATTTTCCTTTAGGACAATTAATAAGCACACAATAACAAAATGGTCTTCAGAGAACATTGTGTAATACAGAGGCTGAATGGTTAGGCACAGTTTTCATAAAGATTAGTCCTAAATAATGCTTTAAAACAAGAGGAATTAGCCTAGAAATACCGTATAGTCTGGGAAGGACAAATGCAGATAGCAGAAGGTAAGCCATCTCTAGGAACTAATTTAGATAGGAGATTGGTGAGTACCTAGTCTAAGAACCAGAAAACTTTTTTTGTAAAGTACCAGACAACAAATATTTTGAGCTTTGCACGCTAGTCTCTGTCATAACTACTCAACTATACCACAAAAGCATCCACAGGCAAAATGTAAAATAATGAGTGTGACTTTGTTCCAATAAAACTTTCTTTACAAAAACAGGTATTGAACCCAATTTGGACAATGGGTCATAGTTTGCCAATCTCTGACATAGGGTAGAAGTTGTTTTAAAACTTTCTTTTTTGTTTGGTTTTTGGTTTTTAAGAAGTGTCCTGGGGAAGCTGGGATGGCTCAGTGGGTTGAGTGCTCGTTTTGCAGCCCCGGAGCCCGAGGATTGAATCCTGGCCCTGGCCCAGGCAGACCCATTTGCTGAGCTGGGGTGTGCCCCCAGTTCAGTTATTGCCGGGCCTATGTGGGAGGCTCCCGGCCCAATTCCTGCCCTGTGCAGCCCCGCACCCACCAATGGAGTGGAACTATGTGGAAAACTAATGCTGTCAACTACGGAGATGGCTCTGGGCCCTCCCCCTTCTCTCTGTCTCTCTTTCTCTGTCAAAACCCAAAATAAATCTTAAAAATCAAAAAAATAAATCTTAAAAAGAAAAAGAAGCGTCCTTTATTTCTTAATCAAACCTTAAGCAGAACGAACTCCAGGACAGCTCTGTGGCTGAGCGCTTGCCTTGCAATCATGAGGCCTGGGGTTCAATTCCCAGCTTGGCCGGTGCAAACCCATATGCTGAATTGTGGCGCAACTGGTAACCACCAGGATAGCCCTGCAGTGAAGGTGCTTGTCTCCCATGTGAAAGGCCCCTGGTTCAATTCTCGCCTCATGCAGCCCCACATCTACCTATGTGGAATGAATCCATGTCACAACTAATGATGTACAACTATGGAGACTGCTCTGAGCCCTCCCCTCTTCTATCTGTCTCTCTCTCACCTTCTGCCATAACAATAAAATACGGTAAATCTTTTTTTAAAAGTCTTAAGCAGAGTCCCAATCCAAAAATAAAGAACTAAAGTTGCTCTGTTTAAGCAGAAAAGGTGGGAAAGGGGGATGTAGAGTACAGAGAGGCCTGCCAGACCATCCCTGCCTCTTTGAAATCTACTCTTCCCCCTCTAAAGCTCTGTACAACACAATATGATTGTGTTTAAGCCCCCCCCCAACCCCCCCCATTTATACAGGAGAAAAAACAGACTCATAGAGGGGGAACAAATTTATATATGATCACAAAGGAAGCTAGAGTTAGTGGTAAAACTACAATCTAGATTTCAACTCCAGATTGACTGTATGTCCTATCCATTTCCATGACAGTTAACTTGGGGAGTCAGTTAGAAATAAAGTGGGATGATAAAGCACTTTATTATGGTTTGTGACTTCTGACAGGTCCTTATTATTCTGATTGGATTTGAGGGTTTAAATACACAGTGATTTCTCTTTGGCCCTGCCAGGACTCTTTATACTTAGATCCATCTGTTACCTATCATAAACAGATCCAAACAAACTTCCAGAATTTTGGAGATGGAAGAGTAACTAGCTAGTGATCCTAGCTATGAAACCATAATTAGTAATTCAATGGCCCTAAATTTATCCCTTTTCAATGTGATTTTTACAGGTCACTACTATACTGTAATATCATAATCAGAAAAAAACTAGAAGAAGGTTAAGCCTAAAGGTCCAATGGCTTTCTTTAGAACAGAATTTTCTAAATACACATCAAAGTAGTAACTACTGAGAGCCCATAAGCAGAGATTTTCCAAACAGAATATTCATTCAAGACCATCCATCACTGGAAGCAAAAATTTGCAAATTTAGAAAAATTATATTTGTATATCCATAGGATTACAGCTGACTCTCAAATAACCCTGACAATTCCTTACATTTTCTCTGCTTAAGTTGCATGTAAATGTCTTTAGAATGAATTCACCTTTAAAGGGTAGGCAGGAGATAGTTTTGGAAATTACTGTAAAATAGTATAATTGAGAAAACTGAGATAGGAACATAAATATAATACTGTATTATTAATGTTCTAGAATATTTCATTGTATGTTTTTATAACAGTAATTATAAGATCCTTTTTTGATTTAAGGATAATAAGCACATTGAGAGGATGCACTATATATATTCAAAGTATGCATTTTAATCAATTAAATTTTGTATAAAAAGTTCTATAATGTGCCAAAATACTGTAGTTCCTGTCTTTATATTACAATGATGTATTGGTATATGCTTAATTAAAGGCTGCTTAATTTCTAAAAATTATTCTATTTTTTAAATGATTGGTAGAGTACATCAGAAAACCCTCAAAAAATCACTATGAAATAACACACATATTTATAGCACACACTGCTTGCCACAATTGAAAAGGGTCTTAGAGAATACAAATGATGAATTACTAAAATTTCTCTAATATGCAAGAAACATACTTGTTTTGTTTCTTTTTACATTCCCAAATATATTTTCCCATAAATAATATCATTATGTAAGAAAATTATTTCAATAAAAGAAAATTACTTATTTTTTTCCCACAGTAGGATTATCTCTTTGTCTATAAGAAATAACTTTCAGAATTTTTATTAGTTTGTCTCCTGAAGTCACTGTAAGATTAATACACCTATAGCAAATAAAGAATAAAAAAAGGTTGGTAGGGATTTTGTTGAAAATTTAAAATAAGTAGTAATAATTAGGTCCTAATATTAACAGAAGGTTTGACAAAAAGTACATTTTTAATACTTTCCTTCAGTTTTTAGTCAATATGACTAATTAATTTCTGATTCAATAATTTAAGATTATTTTGTTAGCAATCACCAATTTAAGAGTAAAAGCTGCTTAAATAAGAACACTTTAAAAATAAAACAGTCTTTATAAGTTAATATAAAATCAAATGCATACTGCAATTATGACAAAGAATTCCTTTCTTGACTTTTCTAAAGAAACTTAGAAAATTTCTCATCAAAATGATGAGGTGGGTAATCAGTACACTGTTGTCTTCATGAGACAAAACATGCTTTCTAACTATTTAGAGTAGATAGGGTAGGAAATAGGTAAAATAATATCTCACAATTGTATGTTGAAATGTCTCTGAGGTGCAAGAAACACCCAATTTCCTTTCGTGGTCACAAACATACTGCTGTGGCTCAGAAATATGATCACTTATATAATGCAGATCATGTGTTATTTAAGAGACAAGAATGGAAATTACAGAAAATGCTCTATGCTCTTGTTAGTAAAGAAATCATTGTTATATTATTACCTAGAGCAAAAGACAGGAGTTTAGGTTGTCAGGAACAGTGTAAAGCCTCTGATCAAGTAATATTCTCTCAGTCACTACTTTGTTATTTGTGTGGGAGTGTAGCAAAAGGATTATTGCTAATCCTTTAACTGTGAATAATGATTTATTGAACAATTCCTACATAAATTCCAACTGTGACCACAAAAATCACACCCTCTCAGGCCAAGATATTTCCCTCTCACTTAGATAACAAAATTAAAATGTTAAAAAGTATGCATGTGTATATATACACACAATGTGCAATTAAAACAGATTACAAATTGATTTATATGTATGTAAGAAAAGCTTTGTGCATTTACAGCTTTGATTTTTATTTTAACCTTAAATTAAACAAGTCTAAGTGTGGTCTCTCCACTTAGGTATTAATTAAGAGAGGTAACAAATTTCAAAATACTTTCTCAAATAGTTGAGTGTCATTCAGAGAAATGAAAAAGCCAAGATATTAGAATGAGGTTAAGTGCACCTTTTGTCAGTAACGTATGTTGCTCCCTCCGGCCTCATAAACAAGCTGCTCCTCTTTGAATACAGCAGACCTTCAATTTAAATTTATGGAAAGACTAAAGCAGGAGAGCCTGCACTCAAACAATTTTAATAACCTATTAAGTTGCGACTTCAGATTCATTTTATAACCATGCTCCTCAGGGAGCTATGCTATCTGGATAAAGATAAAAATTTTTTTCCTTTAAAGATAAATAGCATCATTAATCTGCAACATTTCTTTTCTATTATCTTTCGAAATGAGGAGTTATTTTGTTCTGATCTTGAGGTAATTAGCCTTCATTCACTAGCCTGAAAATGTCTGTGTTCTGAAAATTAAAAATGTGTCATTAAGTGGAATTTACCATAATGTCATTTATCTTTATATAGTTCATCAGTGACAGCAATGGGCCTGGGAATCCATCAGCTTTTACTAAGGAAGCATTAAAACAAATTGAAAAACAGAGTAATCCCAGGCACTCTTTAACACAGTCAAAGCCATTTGGGTAATTAAATAGTGGTATTTAAAGTTTTAATTTAGATTTTTCCCTCTGTTCATCAGTAGTCAAATGAGATGTTCATATTCATAACTGTTTGTAATAAAAGGTTTCATAAAGTAAGCAGAATAACAATGTTATTAGAATTTAATATAGCATAGGGAGAGCTTTATTAAATAGTTTTTATTTTCCTACACTTTATTTTCTGAGATTACATCAGAAATAAACTTTCTTTAATGCCTCTAGGTGTGGTATTAGCTTTACAAAGACTTTGATGGTTAAAACCTCCAAATAACGACGAGAGTATATGACATGAAATTCAACTTCATTATTGTTAATGTTGGAGAAGAATAATATCTGCACCATCTTAAATTTGTTTTCACTAACCACATCCCTGCAGCAATTACTGTATAGAATTATCAGACATAATTATGAAAAAAATGTTGGCTTGAAAAGCTAATACCACAGGTTAAAATAAGAATCTTGGGGTCATAGGGGAACACAGAGACATACATGTATTGATCAGAGAAACAGCACATGAATCAGAAATACAACTCAAAATTGTATTCTATTCTCTTGGTTAAGACATTAGAGCTATTTTGAATAAACTCAGAAAAGATATAGCATAATGAAATCAACTGAAAAGGCTAACCTGTCATAAAAAATGTTTTGTAAGTATAGCAGTTTCAAAATGCACAACTCATTCAGCATAATAAAACACTCACTATTTGTCTTTCTGTACATCCAGAAACAGTATCTTCTCTGAAAATGTAGACATAAAGACATAACATAACATAAGGACAATCTTACAAGATTAACTTAATGCAGCATTGCGAACTATTAGATATCGTAATTCATATTCTGAAGTTTGTGTACTCAAATATGTTAATGAGTGTTCCAGCCTGATTTTATGTTAACCTACTAGATAATTTAAGTTAGAGCTTTGCCTCTTAGATATGCAAATGGGGGTTCCAAAAATCTTTGGGGGGTGGGGGGCAAAAATGAGAACAGATGATAAGTCTATAATTTTCTTGGCTGATGAATTCTAACACATAAACACACACAAATACTACTGAGCAAATCTCACATCAAATACTGACTAAGGACCTAAAAATTGGAAAAGTACTTTTATGTAATTATCATTTCCAGTTCCCATTTGGTTTTTCAATAGTGCTAATATACTCTACACTGAGTCTGAGAAAGGCTAAGAATGAAGACAGTGTTAGTTTCCAATAGGGAAAGGAAAGGAGAGCCCAGGAGGTAAAAGCTTGGCATATTTGTACAACTGGTCAACAACAGCACAGCTAGGACTAAAATCTATGTATCCAGCCTGTCCTTACACCATCCTGCCTTGCAGATCAATGACCTAAAATATTTATTCAGTATCTAGAGATGTGTAGTCTTCAGATAAACATTTCAAGCAATAAAAAAGCACAATCTGAATTTGACAGCTTATTAAAAGTTTCCATACAGTATTATGATCCTTTTATCAATACAGTAATTAACAAAAAGGTTTTCTTTACTTTGAACAATCCATTTCTGAAATTGTAACTAGTATTTCTTAATATGTTTACCAAGATAATTTCTATGTGTTTCTTTCTATAGCCCCTGAAAATACAGGTTTTTTTGTTGTATTTTGTTATTTTAACTAAAAGAGTTGTTTACCTTCCTTAAATAAGAAAAAGGCATTGGTCAGGCCAGGCTGAGCAGTAATGACATTTATCTTAAAAAGGAATGAAGGAAGGATCCTTTGTGGTTTAATTAAAGTTACCACACAGTTTGAAACTAAATATTGATCAAATACAAATTCCAAAAATGTTCAAAGTCAAATAAACAATTTCTAATTATCCTCATTATTCCTTTTTGAATGAAACATTAATAAACCAATTTCATTTTTAGAAAAAAATGCCAGCACAAAAATATGTGTACTTGGATTATTGTTTAAAGTGGTAAAAAAATAAAACCTGAAAATAATTGAATATTCAAAAGTTCAATAAACTCTGAAACACCCATTCCATATATTCTATAGAATATCATATAGCTATTAAAAAGAAAAATCAAGCCCTGTATTAATTAACCAAGAAATGTTATATAGTAACAGTGAAAAAAGTAAGTCTCAGAGAAGTATCTAAAAAACAATGACCCAAAATACTATGTGTGTATATTTAACTTAAATATTTTTTATATGAGCATGGAGAAAGGCTAACACAGGTTCAGTGTTAGTGTAAAAGCATAGAAACTGTTAACGTTGTGTTTAAGAGACAAAGTAGTAAGGAGAGAATGGACATTAATAACATTTTCTTTATTAATCCTTAGGGGAAAGTAATTCCTCCAATAAGCTCACCTGATCTACTCTGTTAGATGGGAACCCTGAAGTAAGGCTTTAGGCAAACAAAATAAATAAATGAAGGAAAAAGCAAGAAATGAAAGAAAAAACAGCTCTTTCACAATTATACCTTCCTTTTGGGAAAAATTTTTTTTTTTAAGATATGTGTCTTTATAGTGGCTGGTGGGCAGGGACACGGGGAGGGGGCATTAAATGTAAAAAAGAAATAAAGCAAATCTGAATGTCACCAACCTGCTTATAAAGCTTCAATGATAGCCATTTGCAAAAAAAAAAAAGAAAAAACCCACAAAGATGTGTGTCTCTTTTCTAAAGTAAGATGTACTAACCATTTTTTAGGTATTATCAAGATAATGGCTGACTAAATCTGCATACCTATACAGAAAGATAAAAACATTTCTCTTTTAAGTAAAATAAACATTTTCTAGGTGAGGTGGAAGATTGGTATTTATTTACCTTTAGCTCAGGGTTTTCCAATCTTGGTACTACTGACATTTTAGGCTAGAAAATTCTTTTTGTAGGGGTTGGCTGTCTTGTGACTTTTAGAATGTCTAGCATTATGCCTGGCCTCTACTCCCTGATGCCAATACTGTCTCACCTCAGTTATGACAACCAAAATTGTCTCCAGATATTACCAAAATGACTGCTGGGGACAAAAGTACCCCCAGTTGAGAACCACTGCTTTAGCTATAGTTTTTCTGAGAGAAATAATTTTCAATGTTTTATACTGGCAACAACTATCCTTTAAGTCTGCTAGGTAACAATTACCGGTACATGTTAACATTTACTGGTAACAGTGACAAATATTAAATATTTAAAAAATCGCATCATTAATATCGTATCTCCAGGATACAAAAACTAAAGTTTTAAAAGCACATAGAAATGAAACAACTCTCATTATAAAATGTACTTCTTACGTGCTAAATGTAAAAAAGGCACTTATTATATAAATCAAAGCAGATTCAGAAAACTCAGTCTTTTATGAATAAGATGGAAGAAAAATACTACATACTTAAAACTGTGTTACAATACCAAAAGTTTTCAGTAATTGTTGAAAAAAGAAAATTCTAAGTCACCATGTCATCAAGGAGCTAAGGAGGAAAGACTAGGATTGCAAAACAGAATATGTATTTTTTAAAAAATACTCTGGGGAAGCCGGAATGGCTCAGTGGGTTGAGCACTCACTTTCCAGCCCCAGGGACTGGGGATCGAATCCCGGCCCCAGCCTGTGTGGACCCATATGCTGAACTGGGGAGTGCCCCCAGTTCAGTTCTCACCGGGGTGCATCCCCGCCCACCTGTGGAATGAAACTATGTGGAAAAACAAATGATGTGCAACTACAGACTGATCTGGGCCCTCCCCCTTCTCTCTGTCTCTGTCTCTGTATCTCTCTGTCAAAAAAAAACCCAATAAAAATAAATCTTTAAAAAAAAAACAACACAAAAATAACTCTGAAAATTAAAAAAAAACCAGAAAAAAAAATTTAAAGGCAAAATGTAATCTTTGTCCTGGCTTTATATACAGCATACATTATTAAAACAATAACCACCAAACTTATAGGTATAGGAACCATATGTATGCCAAAATCACACTCTTACTAAACTTCAATATTTTAGAAACAAAAATTTATTAAAAAAAATTTGGCCCAAAGTCAAGACTTAGTATTTCTACAATTTAGGAGAACCATCTCTTTGTCCATCATGAATACAATGCATAAGTTAACAAAACATGTTAATCCTTAGGATTTTTGATCATGTAAATAGTTCATTCCCAATTTCCTAGAGGTTCTTTAGAACTAAAATACTTTAAATTATCATACTGTTTGTTCCAAGTAACTAGCAAAATTCACTATATAAATAAATCAACCGCAGACATTAGCATTCCAGGCAGAGGAAAATACAGAAGAAAAGAAAAACCAAAAGAAAGTGTGATTACAGGGCTTTGAGAAAGTGTATATGTGAAAGTGAGACAGAGAGAGAGAGACCTCTGGACACATAGACTAATGAATGGAGTGACTTTCAAACGTTCTTTTAGTTTCAGAACCCTATTTTAAAGAAAGCCAAATGTGCAGAAGAGCTGAAACCCTAACGGCTCTGGTCAAAGAAAGGAGACAGGCAGAATCCTGCCAACTTGGCCCTTACCTGTCCAAGGGAATCCTTTAGAGGCTACAAAGAACTCTTTGAGAAACAATGAAACAGAGTACAGGGAATATGAAAATGAGCTGAGAAATAAAGGTAGATTAGTAAGAATATTACGATTGGCCTTAAATGCTGGTTTCAAGGGTTATTGTTTAGTGTGTATTAGGGACTCATTGCGGGCATCAAAACAGAGGCAGGACATGTAATGTATATGATAAAGGAATGAAATAATATATGTAGTTCCTTAATAGATACCAGTCTTCAAAAATCTTGGTGCGTTCTATATTCTTTTATTTACCCTATGAAAAAGATCTATGATATAAGATTAGCATGGACAGTATGAGAGAGAAATATGAGTTTACAGAAAGAACATTTTATTAGTGCATCATAAATACTAAATGTTCATCAATATGGCTATTTCTACTTGATAAAGTACAGCCTCTTACATTGAGTCTCTTGAAGGCCCAGGGCTGCAAATGCAGACTTTCTGGTGTCACTCTCCATGTCAAGTGGCAACCAGTAGTCACCCCATCTGTCAGTTTGACAAGTAGTCTCAGCATTCAGGGATAAAGTGCACATATACAACGCCCTCACTGACAAAAAAGAAGCCAGGAAGATGAGAGCCAGCCACCAGAGGAAAGACAATCAAGCTGGCAGGAAAAGGATTGGAAATTGGCCACAAGAAACGAGAGAGCCAGGAAAGAGTAAAAGAAAGCTAGCTCATGCCGTAAGGCAGCAAAACACCACCTCCACCAGCAGCCCAGTGCCAGTACCACCACCACTCCACACCCACAAGAGTTACTCAAACAGCATGGGATCAAATAGGCAAAATGAGACAAAACTTTATCCTTGATGGATAAAAGAGATCAACAATTCAAAAGCCCTCAGACTGCACATACTACTATCTGCCCAAGTAATCAGCCCACCAAACACTCCTCATCACCAACATGTCCATTCCAATCCCTTCTCTCCCAAGGCCATTCCTACCTAATCACTCTCCACACCTTACAGAATTCTAATGCTGTTATATATAACCAATGGTTTCCCCTGGGATGGTTTCTTGCCCATCCTACCCAATATATTCAATCATTCGTTCAAAGAAATATTTGAGTGTCTAGCCAGGTACTGTTCTAGCCCCTGAGGATAAGGCAATAAACCAAAAGGTTTCTGCTTTAGCAGGTAGGGTAGAACTATTATACTAAATACATATATACACAAACACATTCACATATATACAAATAACATATATAGTGGCAATACTCATACAGTCAGGAAAAATAAAATAGGAAAAAGGGTAGAAAACAATTGGGTAGGGAGGAGATGCTATTTTATGTAGTACAGTCAGGAAATCCTTTCTGATAGATGACATCTGAGCAGAGAATTGAAAGAAGTGAGGGAGATAGCCATGCAAATACTGAGGAAAAAGCATAGCCAGGAGAGGGTATACTAAATGCAAAAGCCTTAAGATAGGGATGTACTTGATACTTTCAAGAAACAGCAATCAGGGTGGCTGAAGCAGAGTAATAATAGGTGAGAGTGACAGACATTAAGTTCAAAGAGGTAACAGAGAACCAATATCATACATGGGGAATGACTGTACTGTCAGTTCCAACATAATAAAGCTTTTAAAAATATGAATTCTGGCTCCCAAATTCATCTAAAATGCAATAAAAACAAAGGCAGATACTGGTGCTTACAAAGTCACATATTTAATATATATCCTTATTTTAGATGTTACTTCAACAAATTTAGTTTTGGAGCTTCTCTGTACATAGCTAATTAGAAGTTGCAAATAAGAAAGGAAAACAAGTAAAACCTGCAGAAGAATATACTGACAGCCTTTTAAAAACTATGGTCAAGGGAACAAAAAAACTTCAAACATTAGAAGCAAAAAATCAGAAAAAGCTCCTCCTTGAGGAACACTTACCATTGGACCCAAAGCCAAGGTATTATCTAACAACTGAGTCTCACCTATAACAATGATGCCTAGATATCAATAACACATATAATTATGCTCAGGATACTCAATTTAAAATGGCAGGATTATAGTATAATATCACTTTCATAAAATACATAATTGTTAATTCCATGTAGTTTCAAGTGCCTCACATATATTAACCTTTAATCTTCCCCAAATCCTACAATATATTATTTTACTACCCTATTTTACAGATCTAGAAACTGAGACCAGAGATGTTAAGTAACTTGTTTGAAACGAGAAAAATAACTATACATATAATCACGTGACTAATATTGTATACATGAAAATAACAACATTTCAGACACTAAAATGCTAATTGTGGTTATCTCCATGTGGTGGCAGCAGTAGTGATTAATATTTTCTTCTTTGTGCTTTTTTAGAACTTATAGAACCTTACAATTAAAAAAGTGAAAGAAAGGGGAGTAAAATTTTGCTTCTGCTAATGATGAAGTGAGCTCCTATCAGGCCAATTATCTTGTAGAAAACAATTATAAACTCTGTACAAAAAATATAAAAAACAGTTACACTGGAGTGCTGTTATTCACAGCAGTTATGTACTATAAAGTTGCCACAAATGCTGAATTAGTGACTACTGAACTACTGTTCCTAAGGGAAATATACATGTGTGCACATACACACACACACATCTCACACAGATTATAATTTTATACCCTAAAAACAATTTATCCTGGTAGGTTCTATTTTCTTTATTTTACAAGAGAAAACAAGGTTCAGAGGTATTAAATGACTTGCCTGAGGCTGCCTCACTAATAAGTGCCAAAATTGGGTTTCAAATTCTGTCCAACTGGCCCAGAGCTGGAGATTCCTGCACTACACTGAACTGTCCCATGATCTCCAACCGCTGGTCACCACTGTATGAAAGCTGAAACACAGAGGCAGAGAATCATTGCCTGTTTGTTTGACCTCAGCTGGGAACATATGTATCAGACTCAAACTTCTTGTTACTCTGCCCATGTCTCCAAAAGCAGAGTGCATAATGATTTTGGGGTTACAAATAAAATGCCAGGAGTAAAATCCCAAATATGAAAGCATGAATAATAAGGATTAACTGACATAAAGGCATTACAGAACAATCAAAAGCAGACATAAAATGGAGGAAAGTTGATACCTGGAAGAGAGCAGTATTAGGTCAGCTTCCACTTTTTTTATAGCTCTTCACCTGAAGCTACCCTCAATCACTAGTGCTGGCAGTGTGGATGGAAGAAGAGAGAATAGCTGAAGTTTTGATAAAGTTGTAGTTTTCCTGGTTAAATAATCAGAGATTGGGGCTACCACAACAGCAGGAAAGTAGGAAGGGAAATATGAACACTGGAGTCAGAGAGGTGTAGCCCCAACATTCTATAGTCTACCCAAATTTATGACTGACCACTGAACTATACATAGGCAAAAAAGACTAAAGAGATGGTACTCATGGTCAACTTAAGGAAATTAAAATGTGAAGTTTAAATATATTCAGGGTAGTGTTAGCTCTAAGAAACTTTTTTTAAAAAGAGGAAATAGAATACAACACTTTTCAGAGAAACGTAACAATTCAGAGTCTACAATGTATTGTTCACAATGTCTAACAGAATAGCTCCAAATTAGTAGACATATGAAGAAACAGAAAAAGTTACCTAAACTCAAGTGAAAGGACAATCAGTAAAGGCTGACCCTGGATGACCAACATGTTGGAATTAGTAGACAAGGATACTAAAGTAGCTATTACCACCATACTTGAAGTAAACCAAAACATGCTTACACACTTCACATTTCTGGTTCTGCATGTCAGGAGCTTAAAATCATCACTTCATCCTAACAATTAAAAAAGCTCTACAAACCAATAAATCAGCAACTCTTCTTAGATCCATCGAAGAAGAGGGAAAACTGCAGATCCAGAAATCAGAGAAACAGATAGGCAGATACAGAGAATCATAACTTACTGGTGAAGAAACCTTTGCAGAACAATTGACAGGATAAGATAACCTAATCTGTAATTGATGAAATGCTAGAAACTCAGTTTAGACAGGTCTAACTAAGAGTTAAAAACTTCAGGAGTACCAACTCCTTGCTTACCGTTGTTGATAGGTTCTTAGAACTGTGGGAAAACAATATATAATGAAACCAATTTTACCACAGGCTAACTGACATAATAAACAAAAATTAAGTAATGAAAGATATGCTGTAAACTGATTCCAGAAATTGATATATAAAGTGAATATAACATGAACAAATGGGAGTTTATTCCACAGGAATTCAAGGGTGGTTTAATTAATGTATTTTAACCATGACCTAAATGGTGTTTATAAAATTTTTAAAAAAGAAGCACTATGTGATCATCTGATCATACACAGAAAAAGAATGAAAAAATTCCAATAGCCATTCCTAATAAAAATCCTCAACAAACTAGGAATAGAAAGGAACTACCTCAACCTGATAAAGGGCACCTATAAATCTCTACAGCTAATCTCATAAGCACTGGTGAAAGACAACCCTTTCACACTGAGACAGGGAAGAAAGGAAGAATGTATGCTCTCACTAATTCAATTCAATATTTTCTGGAGGTGGGGAAGCTGGGATGGCTCAGTGGGTTAAGCACTCGCTTTACAGCCCCGGAGCTGGAGGCTCGAATCCCAGCCCCAGCCCAGGAGAACCCATATGCTGAACTGGGGTGTGTGCCCAGTTCAGTTCTTGCCGGGGCCTATGTGGGAGGCTCCCGGCCCAGTTCCTGCCCTATGCAGCCCCACACCCACCTGTGGAGTGAAACTATATGAAAAACTAATGCTGTCAACTATGGAGAGTTCTAGGCCCTCCCCCTTCTCTCTGTCTGTCTCTCTCTGTCAAAAACCAAAACAAAACAATAAAAATAAATCTTTAAAAAATATATATATTTTCTGGAGGTCCTGACTAGTAAAATCAAGCAAAAAGAGAAAACAATTCACATTCAGATTGAAAAGGAAGAAGTAAAACTGTCTTTATTTGCATATGGTGTGATAGTTTATGTAGAAAATTCTAAAGAAATTGCAAAAAAGCTACTTGATCTAACAACTGAGTTTTAGTAAGATTGCAGGATAAAAGGCAATTAAAATTCCATTTCAAGTTTGTATACAATCAGCCAAAAACTGTAAATGTGGTTAAAGAGTACCACTTACAATAGTGTCAAAAAACAAAGAGATAGGGGAGGAGTCAAAAGGAAAGAAAAAAGAAAAAGAACAAAAGAGATAAATATACCACTAACTGTTCAAAACAAGAAGACTCAAGAAAAAAATGATGAGAGAATTAAAGAAAACCTAAATAAATGGAGAAACATACATACCATGGCAATGGATCTGATGATTATTACTAAGATAGCAATTTTTCTCCAAAATAATGTAGAGACTCAACAAAAACCAAATCAAAGTCCCAGCAAAATTTTTAAAAATTTAACTGGTTATAAAATATAAATAGAAATGGAAAGACAAAGCAAAACAGTATGAAAAAGAAGAAAACTGGGAGAATTATCCTATAAAATTTCCAGACTTAGTATAGTTGTAATGATCAAGGTAATATGAAATTGGGTTATGGATAGACATATTGATCAATTTCACACAGTAGAAAGTACAGAAATAGACCCCAACTTATATGGCCAATGGATTTCAACAAAGGTGTCAAAGTAACTCAATGGAGAATGAATTGTCTTTTCAGATAATGGTCCTGGAACAAATGGGCAAAGTGGCAAAGTCAAAATTAAAATAACAATGAGATATTACACACCTAATACTACAGGCTAAGATTTTAAAATATGGCAATAACAAGTGCTGACAAGGCTACAGAATAACGGCAACTCTCATTGCCTTGCTGTGGGAGTACACAATGGTAGAGTCAGTTTAGAAAACAGTGTGGCATTTTATTTTGTAAACTTAGATATCACTAACTATGAGCAAGCAAACACAGTCCTAGGTATTTATCTAAGATAAATAAAAATGTGTCACTTAAAGACCTGTATATAAATGTTTAAAGTAGTTTTTTTATGCATAATAGCCAAGAACTGTAAGCAACCCAAATATCTGTCAACTGGTGAATGGATAAACAAACTATGGTACAATCAATCTATGGAATATTATTCAGCAATAACATCCAGCAAGATGGCTGAACCTTAAAAGCACTGTGTTAAGTAAAACAAGTCAGATATAGGCGGCTACATACTATCTAATTTTCTATGCGAGATTCTGCAAAAAGCAAAACTATCAGGACAGAAATCAGATTAGTGGCTGTTAGGGACTGAGCATACAGGGGCATGAAGATGTTTTGGGATGACAGAAAATTTCTTCATCTTGATTACAGTAGTGCCTGTAAAATGCATTTGTCAAAACTCATCAAACTATTTAATTTTTAAAAAGATTTTGTTGTTTTTCTCAGAGACAGAGAGAAGGGGGAGGGCCTAGAGCAGTCTCCATGGTTGTACATCATCAGTTTTCGACATGGGTTCATTCCACAAGAAGTGGGTGGGGGCCGCGCAAGGCGGGAACTGGGCTGGGGGCTTCTCTCATCGGAGGCACACCCCTTTGAGCCAGGGGCCAAACCAGGGGGCAAGAACCGAACTGGGGGCCTCCTACATGGGAATCACATCCCAGCTCAGCATATGGGTCCACACATGCTGGGGCCAGGATTCAGTCCTGGGTCCTGGGGGCTGCAAAGTGAGTGCTTAACCCACTGAGCCTTCCTGGCTTCCCCTCAAACTATCTAATTAAAGGGTGAATTTTATAATATGTAAATTGTACCTCAATAAACATATCCAGAAAAAAATGGATGAAGGCAAAACAAAGACCTTTTTGGATAAAAGAAAACTAAGAGAATCCATCAGCCACAGATCTGTATTCCAGAATGATAAAGTTCTTCAGGCTAAAGGGAAATGACACTAAGTGAATACTCTAGATTTCCAGGAAGCAATAAAAAGCATTAGATGTAATAAATTACGTAAATTAGAAATGTTTTTTTTCCTCCTAAGTTTTAAAAAATATATGTGACTATTTAAAGTAAGAATTAGAACATTTTATTGTGGACTTTCCATTGAAAGCACATGTATTATATATGACAAATATATAACATAAAGGACTGAGAAGGAAGGGAATATAGAACTAGATGGCTGTACAAACTCATTCTCAGCTCAGAATATTTTTTCCTCTAAACAGAAACTGTTGAGTAGCTACCTTAATTACTTTATTTAATCAACCCAAAATCCCTGAGAACAGTATTAATAACCCTATTTTACAAATGAGGAAACTAAAGCTCAACAATATTACATAACATATTTTTCCATGTATAAGATGCCCTCATGTGTAAGATGCCCCCTACTTTTCTATCCCAACATTGACTAATCAATACACAGGCTCCCATGTATAAGACAAACCCCAATTTCTGGTCTAACCATTTCAGACAAAAGTATCATCTTATACACAGAAAAATACAGTAGTTGTTCAAGGTCATAGAGTCCAAAGCAGTAGATCCAAGACTAGACATGGGCCCATCTGACTCCAAAGTTGATGATTTGTTCAAGAAACCATCCCAATCTTCCCATCTTCCCACTTATCTCCTGTGTATGTGGCGGGGGTGGGGGGTGGTGTTCAATAAGGTCTATATAAAGACATTCTGCATCCTTTACAAAACCTTGGCTGAAACAGTTGTCTATAATTCATATTGCTCAGTGTTTCTTTCATAAGAATTCAAATGACAAATTTCTTAGATTTCAGTGTCAAAAGAAACACTTTCTTCAAAAGAAATCATATTCAACCACTAGTCCACTCATTAAATACTGCCATGAATAGAAACAGAAATTCATACAGTCACTACTCTAAAGGGATTTATACATAATGCAGTGTGTACATAACATAAATAACCATGAAATGAGTAAGGTGCTTCTCTTTAATTAAACAATAACCCACATAACTCATGATATTTCCCTGTGCTTGGGCTGCCAAAGCTAAGAGCTATATTTAATGTTTAAGTGCACTACTCATTTCATCTCAGGTTCCTAGAGGACAGACATATATCTATCTGTTTATATTTAACTGTCCTAGTATATATGCATCCAATCTCAATCTATTAAAGATCTTTTTGTAGAAGCAGGAAGAATATATAATATATAAACTAAGAAGTAAAGAGTCTGGATCAATAATAACAAGCTGAATCTAATGAATACAAAACTTTCTTTATCTTTACATAATACAGCAGAAACATTCTCGGTTGGCTGGGGGATGAAATAAGGCACTCCATTAAAAGTATTGGAATTCTAGAAACATTTGTGAATGGAAGTACTATTCTTAGTTTTCCACAGACATTATCCAAGCTCTTAAAACCCATACTGGATTTTTCTTTAGAAAGCATAAGTTGGGAAAATGACAAATGAAAATGGGTATGACTGGGTACATAGTGTTTTCAAGGGCCAATGCAATGCAAATAATATGAGTTTTGTATAGCTTCTTTGTTTCCATAGCTTTAGGGGGAGGTGATGAAGAGCACTAGACTAACAAAAGTGGTGGCTTACAAGGACTACCATTACTCTACCCTTTTCACATCCTATGCATGGCAATTTGCTAGTGTCTCTGCAATGATATCTGCCAAATCTTTAAGTGCCCTATGATGCATGTCATTGGGACTTGCTGATTTAAACACATTCAACTTTTTCAAGTAATGCTGAACCACTTGATTCACCAGTCAGTTCTGACTTCCCTTCTGCTCATTCAGAATTTCTAGACAAAAACTGATATTGTTATCTCAGAAGTTATATTTTTGATGGATATAAAACAGCAGAGAAAGACTTGTAAATGTGCTTATTAGGTTTTCTCTTTAATAAAGATCAAATATTTTTGTTTGTTTTCTTCTACTGGCAATATAACAGATCCTAAGTTATTCAAGTGGGATCTGTACTCCAAATATGGAAATCCACAATATCACAATATACTGATAATAAAGAAAGGAAAGAGGAAGTAGTAGGGCATATACACATAGTATCTTTCGTCCCCTTTTCTCTTTGATCCTGTTCCTCCCATTTCAAGTCAAGGAATGGCTAGGAATCCACTGTAGCACAAAACATATGATTCCATACAAAGAAATACCCTTTTTCAACATCACTAAGAAGCTAGAAGATTTAAACAAGTCAACGACTCTGGACAATGTTGTTTTGTTTCTTTTTTCACCTATAAAACAAATTAAGCTAGAGCTCAGTAATACCTCTTTCAGTTAAAAAATGTAATGAACTCAAAACAAGAGTTACAAAAGAACACAGTGATACTCTTGCCCCCCAACCCCTTCTAATACCCATTAGAGCTTGTCCTCCTCCTTCCACTGGCCTTCCTGCACTCAATAAAATTAACATTCCTATTCACAATCTGATTAAGAGTAATGCATACAAGATCTAAATGGGACTCATAAGACATTAGCATATTTAAAAAGCCCAGTTAAACAATACGCATGTCTAATGAACAGAACCTGGTGGTAGGTACAGTCAGAGGAGGGTGGAAGAGAAAATGCCTCTGCGCAGAGAGCCTCCCCATGGTCCACTTTTGGTCTACTTATTCTACCGTCTTGTTCCTCAATTACATGTCCTACTGCATTTTTCACAAAGCATAATTAACAAAAACAGATGTAAACACCCTCCACTTTCTTATTTGAGTCTTTATTCTCTCCTTTTGATTTGGCTCCTGCTTCTTTCCTCACTGCTAACACTTCTAAGAGGTAAAATAGCCAGTATTGCAGGACCCAGTATAGTAGCTGCACATTAGCCACACCTTTCCTCATCACAGGGACTCACTCACTAACTGAAAGAATGGGAAGATGATATATACATGGAGTGGAGAATGAAAATGATGGAGAATAGCAGGGATTATTGCTTTTAAAGATTTATTATGGGAAAGAACTATGGGAAACAACAAAAAGTAATAAATGAAGGGGAAAGCATGGAGCCAACTCTAATTAAAGCAACAGGGAATATAGAAATGAAGTATAAAAGGAGACCTGGATACAGCTGGGTAGTTGTATGTTCTGTTTTGGGGTTTGTTTGGGTTTTTTGTTTGTTTGCTTTCTTTCTTATTTTTTAAAAGTATATATACAATGAGGAATGGAAAAAGTAGAATTGATGATAAAGGCAGAAGTGAAAATGGAGAAGAAAGCAGAGAGAAAAGATGATGGATACGTATAAAATTAGGAACACAGAAAACAGAAAAACAGAATGGGAAGCAAGAATAAGAGTGTACAATCCAGTCAGAGAGAGAATATAATGGATTTTATAAAGGTGGTACACATAAAAAAGCAGAAATGGGAGCAGAGTAAAGTAAGAAAAAAATTTAAAAAGTAGAAAATTTTAAAAATTTTAAAAATTTAAAAAGTAGAAACCAAGAATGAGAGAAAACAGCAAAGACAAAAATAAGAGAAACTGAAGCCAGCTGGGTTATAAACCACTAGCATGTGTTTTTTTGTTTTGCTTTTTGTTTGTTCTTTTAAATAGGAACACAAAGTGGTGCGAGCTCATGATAAAGAACAGCACCATCTGGGGCATGTTTTCATTGGCCTTTTAATATACTGCAGAAAACAGAACCCCCAAAAGAGAAAGCGGGTGGGGAGGAGTGAGTGAGGCAAATGTGATAGCAACAGGAAGCAATAGAATATGAGCTCAGTGGGTAGACCTCTAAAGGATACAGGTGGTAAGCAGGACATTTCAAGACTACCCTAGCACACAGTGGCAAAAGAATTTCATAAAGCAAGGAAAATATGACAAATACACACTTGGGTTGATCATCAATTAACTCAGTGTAAAAATTTTATTGATGTCTCTTCCTTTACCCTATCATCTGTCCTATCTAATAACCCAACCTCAAGTTTTACTTTATTCTTTCTCACTCATCTTTCAAATCTACTTCTCTCTCTTCCCTAAGTTACAGTGTTAGATGGACACTACAGAGTATGCAAAATCTGAGTGAACTAGCTCTACATCATAAGTTTCCAGCTGAATAGAGGAAGCAGATGAATATAAATGACTTAAACATGTGTTTTGTGAGTACTTCAATTGAAAGTAATCTCTTCTGTAATCGAATGCTTTCTCTCTTATGGTGTCTAACACTTTCTAACTTGTATAATAGCCACCCCTTTTAAACTAAACTCTTTAAGGATCAGGATTTTTCTTTCCTGACTAATTTTTGTATTCAACCAAATTGGCATGTCTTATACATAATATGTGTTCAATAGTGCTATGATTTCTAACTTGGAATGTGGGGGCCTCATGGAGAAGACAATATTTGGCAAAATCTTAAAATATGAGAAAGACAAAAAGGGACAAACACGGGGGACTCCACTGCAAAGAAGAAGCCTAAAGTAGGCTCAGGGGAAGAAATAACAGTAAGTCATTTTGTGACAGGGCATTAGTAGCCAAGGAGAAAGATGAGACTGGCTAAAATGGACCAGAAAAAGGAGGACAGAGACCACTAGGCTGATACACTGGGTTTTATATGAAATGCAATTACAGTTTAAACTTTGAGACAAATTTGTATTTCAGAGAAATTACTTACTGTAACACTGTAGGAGAAAAGAAAATGAAATCATTCGATCTGCAGAAGATTCACCGAAGAAATGATATTTAAGCTGGGTCTCATCAGATGGCTACAAGCTACTTTGAAGAGCGGCTCTTCAGGAAGATGAAATAAAATGACAAATAGTATAACATAAAGGGACAAAAGAGATTCTGGGACTAGTCTGAGAGGTCTGGACCTTCAGAGAGAACTGGAGTAGCTAGAGAACAGAGCATTTAGAGGAAAGAGACACAAGACTGAAAGACTAAGGTTAAGGGTTATATTATGAGGGACATTATAGTTTCTCATTTGATTACAAATTTTATAATTTTTCAGGGGAAAAAAGCTTACAGTCTTATCATCAAATGATGGGTGATTCAACAATTTTTAATGATGACAGTGTCAACATCCCTGTTCACATATTCAATGAGGCACTTGCCTGGAGTAGATAAAGTCTGTACAACCCCACTTCAGAACATTTTGGTTGCTATGCTAGAGAGACAACCATTTCCAGTTGTCACAGACCCAGACCTCACAGATCAGATTCCTGGAAGTTTTTATAAACAAAACAGTAAATCCAGAATAGTGCAATGGTTATTTTGATTTTCGAAACAGAGGACTTACTGGGTGGGAAATAAAAGCCAGAACATTCATTTACAGGATCAATTGTTTTAAATTGTTAGAGCAAGTCACATAACAAACAGTGAATTCTTTTGGTTACTGCACACTTAATGACAACTCTCTATATCTGACTTCATTATATTCGGAGGAGTTGCATTTTTATTTTAAGAAAATGTTCACGGTGTCATTCCTCCCAAACTATGCTCCACCACTCCTCACAAGTTAGCATTAGTACTTTAAATAACACTTTCAATAATATGAACTCTGTTCTTGCTATACTTTACTATAACTTCCTGTGTCTTTGACGTATTCAAGAAGTGAAACTCATGCATAGCATGTTTATATGATTCCCTCCTTAGTGAAAGCTCACAGACAATGTCAGGTCTGGAGAGATAAGAGCTGCTTCCAGGACATGAATTCTCATGAGGATTAGGCAACCACCATCTGGGGCTCTAGAGTTTATCTGTAGCAGCTGCCTTCAAAGTATCACACTAGAAAGGGGGAAGCAATGTCTAATTCTAAAGTGTTTAACAACTTGCTCTATGTTGGCTTTGATTATTATTCTGGATTCCCTTTTTCCTTCCTTGTAAGAATAAAATACAACAGAGTGACCTCTTCTTAGTAAAACATAACCAATTTAAAAGTGTTATATATTCAAATAACAAGCTCATCATGCACTCAAATTTTCTTAATATGTTACAATATATAACTATGAATTTTAATAATTAGTTATTTTAACAATTATCCAACAATTACCTGATACCATTAATAAAAGCTTAATCCTTAAGAAACGTGAATACTACAAATTTTTGAATTTCTACTTAAAAAAAAAAAGCCACAGATTTTATTTTAACAATATCCCAGATTATTTTGGGACAATTTTTAATGTCCTCAAATGACATTAAAATAATCATAACACAAATATTGTTAAACAGAAAACTAATATTCATAAATCAAATATTTATATAAAAGAAAAGGGAGCTAAAAAATGAATACACTAGGAGAAAAGCTAATTTTAAATAGTTTTAAATAGTCACCTGTTAAAACTGATTAATATATTTAACCTTTATAGTGCTAAAATTGATCACAATGAAATAAAAAGATTGAGGGGAAAAAATAATAGAAAATGTGTAACAAAATATTTTCTATAAGTTATGGGTTCTACTCTAATAAGTCTCAAAATCACTGTATCACTAAAAATATGCCTATTTCTTAAAATTAGGTCTCTGTTCAAATATTCTTTTACCTGCTATAGAATCATAAGTTACCCTTATTCATTTGAATATCCTTTGGCAAAGGGCTTATTAAATTAAACAGGCAATATTATTGTTAGTCTCATCATAAGTCTGGCAAGTGGGTGCATCTACAGATAAATTCCACTTTAATAAACTGCACTGTAAGGAAAACTGGTTCATTCTTTTATTGTTAATTCAAAATACATAACAAACATTTCAGTGGGGGGCAGTGTGACCCAGAGACACAAAAAGCAGGTTTGGGTGCACCGAAATCATCAAATTGGTGGATTACATGATTTCTGAGATAATTTCCATGTCCAAAAATCTACATATATTTGTATCTCTAGGCCTGACACAAACATCTAATTCTGTTTAAGTACCTTTACAATTTATTCACTTGAATCAAATATAGATAAACTCAAAACTCAACACATCTAAAACTAAACTCACAAACTTATCTCTAAACTGGCTCTCCCTTTTAATTTCAATATATCTGTCAGTAGTAATCGATTCTTTTTAAAAATCCCTCAATTTTACAATCTCAAACTCTTTTATTCCTCTCATCATCAATCCTTTTATTAAGTTTTTAAATCTTACTTCAAAATTATTTTGGCAATATTTTATTTACTTCAATATTACCATTACCAACCTATATAAATTGCCCCTCAAACTTTGGACCATACTAACAGTTGTGTTAAGTAGTGTCTCTCCTAACTCCACCACTTCTCCTGGTTTAAAATGCCATTCCATTTTCTCTACATAGTCAAAGTTGCTATATACCAGATTCTCCAGGATTCAAACTCAGTTGTTTCCTTCTCCATTCCACATTTGCCCCACAACAGTCATCTCCCCGCTTGCTGAACTGCTACATTAGACAAAAAACACATTGGTTTGCATGATCACATCACAAGTATTCCTTCTGGTAGTATTTTTCATATATCTGAAGGAGATGAAAAGAGAATATACAACAACAAAAAAAACTGTATTGTAATATCTATAAATGGCTTATAAAATAACTGATATTTGTTAACTGAATCTTTCAACAAAATCATCTAAACATTTAGGTGTACAATGCTTTATGCTTTATAAAGGTTTTGACTTTATAAAAGATACCAGCATCCAAAAAATCTGAGTTCTAGTTCTGCGATGCCTAAGTGAGGCAGTGATAATGATTCATCAACACACAAAGATACCCTTTGAGTACGGAATCTGTGTGTGTGTGTGTGTGTGTGTGTGTTGTGTGTGTGTGTTTGTTAACTGTTTATAATATTAGGTATTCTTTTATAAGGGGGATTTTTCTCTTAAATTCCTTATATTTATTAGATTCAATTTGCTACTCAAGCTGTGGATTTATGGGATTTACATCCTTAAAACCAATTCCAGCATAATTTCACACAGAAGCCTTCCTGAAGTTAACTAAGACAACACCCAAAATAAATCTTCCCTTTAAGAATAAATGCTCCATGAAAATAATAAATACATCATTTAAACTTAGAGCATGTCTGTGCAAACCCAAGCTCCACCCCAATCCTCCAACTGCCTCTACAGTCTGTATTAATCTAACCTCACACATTCTCTATTACTTATTCATATGTGTTTCCTGAGAACCATTACTCCAAATAATTCAATTCCTTATAATCCTTGGTTTTCACTCTGCTTGCCATTTCCTGACCTGTATGATCTAAGATTCTTGCTCTTGAGTTGCAAAGCTCTTTCTATTTAACTCTACACTACCCTACCCACATACTAAGTAGGCTCTAAAGCAGGGGTGTCCAACCTTTTGGCTTCCCTGGGCCACACTGAAAGAATTATCTTAGGCCACACATAAAATATACTAACACTAACAATAGCTAATGAGCTTTAAAAAAAAAAATGGGGGAAGCCGGGATGGCTCAGTGGGTTAAGCGCTTACTTTGCAGCCCCGGGGATTAAGGATCGAATCCTGACCCAGGCCCGTGTGGACCCATGTGCTAAACTGGGGAGTGCCCCCAGTTTGGTTCTCACTGGAGTGCAGACCCCAGCCCAGTTCCTGACCAGTGCAGCCCCACTCCCACCTGTGGAATGAAACTATGTGGAAAAATGAATGATGTGCAACTGTGGAGACTGTTCTGGGCCTTCCCCCCTTCTCTCTGTCTCTGTATCTCTCTCTCTGTCAAAAACAATAAAAACATATCTTTAAAAAAAAAAAAGAAATGGTCGCAAAAAAATTTTATGATGTTTCAAGAATTTATGTTGGGCCTCATTCAAGTCATCCTACACAGCCGCATGCCTGCTCTAAAGTCTCTCACTGGACCTCTGTATTATCTGTTATTTATTTATTTTTAAATAGATTTTTGTTTTATTGCTTTTGACAGAGAGAGACAGAGATAGGAAGAGACAGAAAGAAGGGGGAGGGCCCAGAGCAGTCTCCACAGTTGAAGGCCATCAGTTTTTGACATAGTTTCATTCCACACAGGTGGCGGGGGCGAGGGGCGGCATATAGGGCAGGAACCAGGCAGGGGCCTCCCACATGAGGGGTTCACCCCCACAAGCTGGGGGCCGAACTGGGGGGCTCCCATATGGGACCATAAGGGAAGCTCACCCTGATGAGAACCAGATGGGGGCCACGCCCTAGTTCAGCATATGGGTTTGCATGGGCCGGGGCTAAGATTTGATCCTCGAACTCCTGGGCTGCAAAGTGAGCGCTTAACCTGCTGCACCATCCTGGCATTCCCTGTATTATCTTTTAAATCACAGTGAAATAGTATTCCAATCTGGATTCCAACATCACTGAACTGTCCATGAAAAACACTGACCCAACAAAATAAGAGTAATATTCCTCTATATATTCAAATGCCACTATGGTACAAGTGATAGAGAATAGCATTTGTGCAATTTTTAGCACCTGTCCTCAATATATACACATTCATATGAAAACTTAGCACCAAGAACAAGATCAATCACCATACTTATTTGTGTGGTATACGTAAGTGCGTGCCAGAGGAATTCAAAGAGTAGCATCAATGTCTAAGTATGATTCTGAGAATCATAATGAAGAGAAAGAAGCTAGACATTCAATTCTTGCATATTAAAGATGAGAAAAGCAGGTCACAAAGGTCATCCAGAAAAGGCTTCAATAAAGATGAAAGTTCAGGTTGACCTGGAGAGATTTAGACTGGCTAGAAAGGAGGGAGAAGGAAATTCCTTAGGGCAGAGAAAAGCAAAGAATGGAAGCAATTTGTTTTAATAAACATTCATGGGAAGAAAGACTATCTATGAGGGAAGGTCATTAAATTAATGGAATGGGGGGATTATTGAAGTGGGAGTACTACTGCACATAGATTATGTGACTTATTATTAGTATATGTGCCAAATTTCAGCCTTCTTGTATCTGTGTTCTCTCAGATATTGTTGAAGAAGCACATCAAACATGAAGAAAACCCCAAGTATGGATAAAATTTAATTTTGCACCATCATTAAGTTCCTTACAAAACAAGGGAAAACACCTCAAACCATTTTGGAAGAGATGTTAGCAGTTTAGGGGGACTGCTGCCTTGGGAAATCCATGGTTTACAAGTGGCCTAGCTTTTCCAAGAAAGGCAGAAGAGTCGACTGAAGATGACCTTTGTCCAGGATACCCTGTTGAGGCCACTTCCTCAGACATTGTCAAAAAATACTGAAAAATTTGCAATGGAAAATGCCAGAATAAATAAAAAGCAGTTTTGCAGAAATGGCTAGAGTATCACTTCCAACCATTTTGATTGAATATTCTCCGTCAGCAACTGAAGATATCAAGTCAGTGCAAGAGGGGTACCAAGAATGTGATAGGTATTTTGCTATACAAGTATACAAAAAAAAAACAAAACAAAAAAACATTCCTGGCAATCCTTCTATTCAAGAATTCAAAATCTACTGCGATATATGCATAGTTTTATTATGTAAATATCAAAAAGTTTAATATAGTAGCAATAGTCTAGTGCTAAAGATTCATACAAAAATAATTATTTGGGGGAAGCCGGGATGGCTCAGTGGGTTAAGCGCTCACTTTGCAGCACCAGGGACCAGGGATCGAATCCCGGTCCCGGCCCATGCGGAGCCATATGCTGAACTGGGAGCTCCCCAAGTTCAGTTCTCTCTCTGTCTCTGTCTCTCTCTCTCTTTCTCTGTCAAAAATAAATAAATAAATATATTTAAAAAAAAAGAATAATTTCTTAAAAATAAATAAATAAATAAATAATTATTTGACAGGTCAGACTGGAAATTATCTCACAATGTAGATACATTTGAGCCATGTCTTAAAAGATAAAACAATTTCCTGAGGTAGAGATAGAAGAATGGTCAGAGAAGTTACTAGGGCCTGGATTTGGAGAGACTCAATCATATTGAAAGGGAGGAAAACAGAACTTAACTAACAGTAAATTATGACTTCAAAAAAAAAAAGAAAACAAGTAAAAGCCAGCAATTCCATTCTGAGATATAAACCCAGAAGAATTAAAAAAGATATGTCCATGGAAAATATGTACACAAATGTTTATAGTATCATTATTCCTAATAGCCAGAAAGTGAAAACCCAAATGTGCACCAACTGACAAATGAATAAACAAAATGTAGCATACCCATACAATGGAATATTATTCAGTCATAAAAAGGCATGCTACATAGTATGGATAAATTTGAAAACATTATGATAAGTGGAAGAAGCCAGTCATAAGAACCAAATATTGTATGACTCTATTTATATAAAATGTTCAGAAAAGGCAAATCTGTAGAGAAAGAAAGCAGAATAGTGGTTGTTGCCTTGGGCTGAGTTTTGGGATAATGGAGGAGTGATGATGAGCATGGATTCCTTTTTTGAAGTGATGAAAATGTTTTAATATTAATTATGGTGATGATTGTACAGCTCTGTGAAAACATTAAATTGTACACTTTAAGTGGTAAATTATATGGTGTGTGAACTGTATCTCAAGAAAGCTGTTAAGGGAAGCCGGGATGGCTCAGTGGGTTAAACGCTCACTTTGCAGCGCTGGGGACCGAGGATCGAATCCTGGCCCCGGCCCCAGCCCGTGTGGACCCATGTGCTGAACTGGGAAGTTCCCCCAGTTCAGTTCTCTCTGTCTCTGTATCTCTCTCTGTATCTCTCTCTCTCTGTCAAAAACAATTAAAAATAAATAAATAAATAAATAAATAAATAAATAAATAAAAGAAAGAAAGACAGCTGTTAAAAAAGAAGACTCTATTGCTGAGTGTAAAAGGTTCAGTACTGCTCCACACATACATCCACACTAACACATACACTAATTCTTTGAGGAAAGCTTATAAAGAGGTTTGGAAGTGAGCTAAACAGCCTTAACTTCCTGCTTTGAAGGTTTGGGCTGAAACCATAACTTGTTTCTTCTTCTATTATTATATATCCACCCACGTTAGTACAAACTCTGTATTAAGCATATAGTGAATGCTCAATAAATATTTGTTAATTGGTAGTACATATAAAATGTAACATGAAATAAAGGAAAAATCCACAGCATAAACAGATAGGGTACAAAGTTTAAAAAAGTTACCAGATTTTTCTTCAAGCTGCAGATCTTGGCAGCCTACAGTACAGGTGCATATCTGCAGGAAACATATCAGTTGGGAAATTCTCTTTTACCCAATTAGTCAAACTAACAAGTTTAAGAAATCTTTTACATAACATATGAGGATAATTATTCTTCTTAGATGGAAATGTAACTTTCTTAAAACGCTTTTTTTTGGCCTGTTAGATATCAAGATTCAGTGCATTATTCTAAGAGAATAATTACAGTTGATACAAAAGTAATTTTATTAGAATGTTTGATTGACACAGTTTAAAAGTGAGGTAATTAACATTAAAAAACTTAAAAATTACAAGTATTTTCAGAAGCCATCCCAATGATTAACTTATTAAAACATTTTATGAGAATGTACTTAAAGATTCTGATGTGGTTTTTTTTAATTTGGGCAATACAAAGATACAGCTTTCAATTCATGGTTAAACATAAAATAAGAACTGTGAATTGAAAATCAATTTCACTTTCATTGAAATCAATTCAATAGCTCATTATTCAAAAGCATATGTTCATTAACACAAATAAACTTTCATTTCGAAAAGTTCCTATTTGAGGCTACAATCCTAAAACAGCACCTCAGTTGCACCACAATTCAGCTGTTAAGGAAAAGCTAAGTAATGCTTCCCATGACTAAATGGATTAATTCTTTAGCCCAAACACAATTACTGTTCTCCACACTGTTCCATTGAACATCTAAATAAGCATCCCAAAGCTTATTTCATTCAAAGAAAAGGTCCAGACCAAAGAATAATCCCAATGTATAAAGTTTACATTTTGTGTAAAGTTTTTTAAAAAAGGGAAAAATCTATAAGTTGTAACCAGGAAAAGAAATGAGTCACTTTAGACAGGTGTAGGGGATGACATCTATTAACAGATATCTTTGTTGAAGGAGTGCTGTACAGATTCTAATAGATGTCTTTTTCTCAAACCAATTAATTTTTCTTACTTAGTTCCTGAATCTAGACTTTTCCATGACATACATATTAGCAGTGAAAAGAATTCTTTGAGAAATAGCCTGTTATATAAAAAAAGATATACATTTCATTTAATTGTTCCTATTCTTTAAGTTTTTTCAACTTCATGTATGAAGAATGCTCTTACAGCAATGCTTATTTAACACTGTATTTTCTAATATGATTTTAAATTTCAAAAATATATCTAATCTAGTGGTTGGGGTCAGGTATGGGAGAGTGAAGAAAATAGGCAAATGTAACTGTATTCAAATAATGCTCTATGTCTCAAGGGGTAAAATGAAAGAAAAATAATAATTATTGATTTCAGATCAGGATTCTCATATAATGACGCATCATCTAATAATGAGATTAATATGTGTTGCTACTAAGATGTTTACACACAGACTAGGTGACTGTGTCCATCATGTTGGAAAAAGTCTATATGAAAGAGTCTAAACTAGATAACCTGTAGTTTCTTCTTCTCTCTCTCTTTTTTTTTGGGGGGGGCGGGTAGGGTTTCTACTGACTCTTAAGACTAGTCAATTTCCACTCCTCTTTATATCTAAAGTTTTGAAATTATAGCTGTTTTTTCACCTGCTTAATGTCCCTTGGTAGACTTGTATTGTCAAAGTACTGTTGTAACACCAATTGCTAAGAGAATTTTTAGGTCTTTGTAATACTTTAGAATTTAACTAAAAGATTATTATGTTAGGAGGTTTTCTATAGTTCTGCCCCAAAAGACTTTCACAAACAACACAAATGCTATTTTCACAAGGTCAAGCTTATGATCTTGTCTCCTAATGAAGGCGGAATTAATGGCAGGGATTCCTTGCACTGTTGGGAACTACTGCAAGTGAGCAGGGGAATTGGTCTATACGACCTTTATGTCAGAGTTTTCAGGCTTTCTTTCATAGGGCAGAAATGAAAATAAAATGTTGAATTCCTATCCAGTTTTGATTGTCAGTTCATCAACAGGGGTTAAAGAGCCTGAACTTCACTCACCTTTAGCAATTGCAGGTATAATCTGAATAATTTAAATGGTTAGTAATGCCCTTTGGAATTCTAATTAGCCAGGGGGACAGCTGAGGCAGACAGCATTTGAGGGAGAAAAGGGGAGATTCTTTTCCCAGAGTTTAAACTCTCTCAGAGAAGCACCCCTGTGATTCCTATCCACCCATTTTAGCAATAAGATGGTGTGTGTGAATAAATATAGTAATAAAAACATATAGAAAAGGAAAGTAAGAAGAAACAGATGAAATAAATAAAAGAAAATAATGAGAGAAAAAAATTCAATATACTTTCCAAAAATGCACTGGTGATACGCACTTAAGTCAACAAACAGGAAGAAATTGGTACAAAATATTTGTTAGGTATCTGAACTAGAATCTCACTTATGATGAGTTAGACAGACATAAAAATAAGATAAAAATTACTTTTTACATAGAAAAAGATTTAATGTGCTTCTCTGAAAAAGCAAAAATCCCAATGGCTTCCAGTGCCTAAAATGTTTTTCTAAATTTGCACTTTTAATGGACCAATAAATAAGCTAGTTTCCGCATGTGTGTATTCTTATATAACATGAGGCATGAAATCAGGGTGAGGGGAAATCCATACCCTAGAGTTTAAAGTGCTTCATTTCTAGTTTTTTGGTAATTTCAAAAATATGTCAGGAGTTCCAGTCCAGTCAAGATAGAATAAGCATACTCTACCCTCTTTGCCACTGAATGCAGGCTTAGAACCTAGACGAAATGCATAAGGAAGCTATTTAGGAGCTGTAAAGAACAAACATTAGCAGGTAGGCTGGGGAAGATCAGAATTCTAATATCACCAAAATGGTGGTGAATTTACCATTTCTCCCCCTTTGGTATTTATTCTCTGGCTTAGACTCAACACAGCAGAAACTTCTAAGTGGGCGCTCGGGCAGACAGAGGGAACTCTACGGACAAGCCGTCTAGCTGTAGCTTAAGGATCAGGAAAGGATTCTCTTTACACTCAGATAAAATTCCTCAGCTTTGTGTTCAACATTCTTTTGTATCCCAGACCCCAAGAAATCTTGTGATGCTGTGGAGGCAGTTGACAGCATCACAGAAATGGGGTCTGGCGTCTAAACTCTGAGGAGGAAACCTTCCTCTTCAAGAGGATTGCATAAACTGTTGCTTATTTTTTTCTGTCTACCTGCCACTTCATCCCACATGTAGGCATGGATGAAAGAAGTACGCAGCAGAAAAGGGTTATAAAGTCCTAACTCTACGGTTAGAGGACTAAAAATGGGAGGTCCAGGTAACCAAAAAGTACCAAGAAGATTAAAAAAAGGAGAAGTTCAGGAAAACAATCCCATTAAGTTTATGAACTTCTGGGCTCACCCCTAAGCTGTGCATGCATGGAGCTGATGCTGAAATACCATACCATAGACTCTGAGAACTGAACTATGGGACATACAACTACCCAGTTTCCAGAGTTTCCAGAGTGGCCACTGTTTGGCACATGTGCAGGATGGATTAAAAATGTACTGCAAAGGTTCTGTAAAAGGAACTAATATTAGAACAACCCATCAGAGACTGGTTAGAACTTGCAGC
The DNA here is from genome assembly GCA_004027555.1 of Craseonycteris thonglongyai. NCBI lineage: Eukaryota > Metazoa > Chordata > Mammalia > Chiroptera > Craseonycteridae > Craseonycteris > Craseonycteris thonglongyai. The sequence goes on from PVKE010001756.1 coordinate 73,483, forward strand.
CTGAACCCAACCAGATCGATTGCCTACTAAATTGAAAATGGTAGCATTTACCATAGGATTTAAATAAGACAACCTCATAATGTGATACTTAAATTGTCTAGGATATAATGCAAAATAACGTGACACATAAAGAACCAGGAAAACCTGAACTTAAAAGAAGAGAATTAACAGATGATAATACTATAATAATACAAAAGATAAATTTATCTGACAAAAACTTTCAAAGGAAGCTACTATAAAAGTATCCCAACAAGTAAAAGCAAACACTCTTAGAATAAATAGAAAGATAAAAAATCTTTTCAAAAAATAAATGTTATTAACTACCAAAAGGAAAATTCAGAAACTGAAAAATAAAATAAGCAAAATGAAAATCCCATTGGACAGGCTTAACCAAATGAATATAACAGAGGAAATAGCCAGTAACTTTGAAGATAGATTAATAGAGAATATCCATTTTAAACAGAAGGAAAATAAAGATTAAAAAAAAAAAAAAAGAACCTTCAGGGACTTATGATAAAATAGGAGAGCTAATACTCATATCATTGGAGTCTAAAAAGGAAAAGAGAGAGTGTGGTACAGAAAGAAAAAGTATTTGAGGAAATAATGGCTGGAAACTCATATTTTCAGCTTTACTTGCATGACTTAAAGGGCAACAAAATTGAATGATTGAGAATTTCTCATCAGAAACCAGAGGCTAGAAGGAAGTAAAAGACAATTTTAAGTGCTGACAAAAAAAAACCAACCCTCTATAGTCAAGGAAAATATCCTTTAGGAATGAAAGTGAAATATTCTCAGATGAAGGAAAACTAAGAGACTTCACTCACTGCCTGTAGATCTGCTCTAAAATAATTGCTAAAGGAAGTTTTTTGAGAGAGAAGATACATGACACCAGAATGAAACTTGGAAATCAGGAATGAAAGATAAGCAACAGAATAGCTGCTTATCTTTTAAACATGTTTGAAACAGAAAACAAAAGGTATAGCAGTGTCTAATGGGGTTTTCAATGCATGTAGATATAATTCAGAAGACAAAAACTATGTCAAGCAAACCCCAACTCAAAATAGGGCAAAAAGATAGTAAAACTACCTACCATTTATACCTTTTAAAGCATTAGTCCCCAACCTTTTTGGCACCAGAGACTGATTTTGTGGAAGACAATGTTTCCACAGACCGGGGTGGGAATGATTCAAGCACATTGCATTTGTGTGCTTTATTTCTACACTGTAATATCTACATTGTAATATCTCATGAAATAATTATACAACTCACCATAATGCAGACTCAGTGGGAGCCCTGAGCCTGCCACCAGATGCAGCTTGTCACTTACAACTCACTGATAGGGTTTTGGCATGAGTCTGCAAGCAATTGATTTATTACGGTCTCTGTGCAATCAACCCTCTCTGCTAATGTCAATCTGTATTTGCACCTGCTCCCCAGCACTAGCATCTCTGGCTCAGCTCCACCTCAGATCATCAGGCATTTGATTCTTTAAGAAATATGCAACCCAGTTCACATGTGCAGTTCACAATTAGAGTCAGCACTCTGAGACTCTAATGCCACCACTAATCTGACAGGAGGTGGAGCTCAGGAGGTAACAAGAGTAATGGGGAGCCACTGTAAATACAGATGAAGCTTCATTTGCTCGCAGCTCACCTCCTGCTGTGTAGCCCCATTCCTAACAGGCCACAGACCAGTACCAGTACATGGCCTGGGGGCTGGGGACCCGTGTTAAAGAATGGTAACTGTGTGATAAATCTGATTTCCAAAGATCTTTAAAGATATGGGCCATTTTCCTCATGTCTTTCCATTGACCCTCTCTTCTTCCAAAGCAGAAACAATGACATCAAACAGCTTATAAGTAGTATTTACTTGTGCAAGATATTATCAAGCCCACAAACTGATATATTCACTGCCCTTTTAGAAGTTTATGATCTAAACTATTCAAATCCAACATAAATGATAAACAACAGAATTAAAACCAAAGGGGGAAAAAAGAACTGAGTAATGACTTAAAAGACCCAAACAAAATACATATTCTATGTCATAAAATATCAATGTACTTGTACACAAAGAAAAAAAAAAATCACTGTGGAAAGTTCACTGGGTCATTGTTTTGCTTGTCTTATAATTTAGAATGGCAAGCTATTCCTGATAGAAAAATACTTACCTTTTTTTAAGTCAGAACTCCTTATTAGTACCAAACTGGAGAACAGATTGTTCCATTTTCTAAATCCCAGTTAGATTTCAGAAGAAGGGCAAATTCAGATACACAGAAACAAATACTTTGAAGAAATGCCATAACCATCCCTCATGTAGTAATTAAAGTCTAACTTTAGAATCATTTCATCTTTAATTCACCCTGTTAGTTCTTAAAGATTTTATTTTAGTCCTGCAGAAAAAAAGACTTTTTTTGAATCTGGAAACAGTCTAAGAGTATAAATTTTGTTTAGTATTAAGTATTACTCATGATATTCTGTAATCTAATACATTCTTAAAATTCAGGCAAACTTCTGTTACTGCCAACTGTCCTTGATGTGTTAGTAACACCCTAAAGATTAAACAGTATAATGTCATAAATCCTATTATAGTATATAATCTCTAAATTACATTCAAGGGGATAAAAATATACAGCATATTAATGAATTTTACATTTTCATAACACCCTTTATACTGAATGTGTGAATCTAGTTACACTGGATACAAGTTTATGAAAATCCATCTCTCATAGCTATTAAATAAAATATATTCTGCTCATCCTTGGAATCAGTTACTTTGAAAATTATGTCAGCATTAGAAGTGGATTAACCTTTTCCACTTCTGCCCCAAATTTCAAGATTTATTTACATGCTATCCACAAGAGGTGAGATAGGAAGAAGGTAAAAGAAGAAAACATCTAAAAAACAAATAAACACATTTAAACTAAGTATAAATCATATAATATATCTGAAACACATTTCTAACATCCTGAAAAAAATAATAGCAAAGTGGGTTTAACAAAAAAGGTTACTCCCCTCCCAAAAATCCCACCAGAAAGGGAAAGAGTTCACTTTTCTGAGTAATGGTGGGGAGGAGGGTAAAATAATACAACCTCTAAAATATTATTACGTATGTATCAGAGAAAACATTCAACAGGTTTACTACATGAAATGCTAATCAAATTGACTGAAATTCTGAAAAATGAGATACGTGAATGAATGCATTTCTTGTAGTGCACTGGACAGTTTTCTCCAAAAGAGCTATGTACAAGTCCTAAACCCCAGTACCTGTGAATGTGATCTTTAGAAATACCTAACCTAAAGAATATACCTATACTTATGCAATCATTTTAAAACTCTTTATGCACAAGTCACTTTAACTTCAATTTTCACCAAGTTTATCCCCTTGTATTACTTGTCCTCGTATGTACATCATGATGGAAATTTCTGAGTAGATATATTTATTCATAATTATTTCATTTCTCTACTTTTTAAATCAAAGATTTACTTAGCTATATATAATAGAAACACCGAATGGCAATAATAAACAATAATAAAATTAGCACTAAATTTATATAAGATGGCTGCTTCCTTAGGCTCTGGCATACCAAAAATAAAAATAACATGAGAACTTCCCTCACCACCCATTAATACTCTAAATGAATCTCTAATATAAAACTACTAGTAATCTAACACAAGAAAAATAGTTTTATATGCTAAAACGTCATTACAATAGTAATTCAAAAAAAGAATGAATATATTTGTAAACTCAAAAACTGCTCAACTTGGTCTTAGCTTTTTCATATTTTAAAATAAACCCTTCAGCTTTAGTTTATTTCCTTAACACGTTAAGCGGCCAGGCTATTTTGTCTTGCTTACTGCTTGGCCCGTTATATCAGATTTCACCAAAATGCTGGTGACTGGAGATTTGTTTAGGTTGTGATAAGGCTGAATGTTTATATATAGAATATATTTACTGAGTGAATATTTATTATTTACTGCAATTTGTACAATGTATTATTTTAGAAATGCTTTATATTCAATCAGTTGTCTGTGATTCTTGTTCCAATGCAGAAAAAGATTTTTCTTTACCCATGAATGTGAAAATGTCCCCTAAACAGGGAGAAATTATAGCGAAGGAAAACAAAAAAGGAATAACCATTTTAAAATGGAAAGACAAGCGGCACATCTTACTTATTTAAAATTTATTAATAGAATGTAATTTTTTTAATTTTATATCATCAGTTAACATACAATACCGCGGCCTGCACGAAAAGTATACTGTCGGTCACCGGGGACTGATGCGGTCCGAATGGAAAGTTCAGTGTCGGTCACCAGTGACTGACATGGCGCTTAACATGTTAAGGCACAATTTCAGATTGCTTGGCCCAAAGAGTTCTACTGCCCAAAGACAATCCATTTAATGTAAGAAACCCATAAAACAAGCCATATATTTATCAGTCCAAGAATCTGTTTCTTATAAATGCAGTATATACAAACTGCCCCGTTAGCAAACTAGATTCATACACTACTGCAATGAACTATATAATTTTAAACAAATCTGGATATACCATGGTGATTTAAATACAATGTTAAATCAAACTGCCTTCTTTACAGTATTGATACTATTTCCTTTCAGATACCACATACAAAAGAGAGGAAGAATTCCAGATAGAGGGAGAGGTGTCGGGATTCAGGATGAATAAGAGACCAGGAGAGCAGGAACAGTATCCTGCGAAGCCTTACCAGTAAAAAAAGAAAAATGAAACACTTCTTGTTCTCCTAGCTCTGCCATATTTTTTTAAAGACTTGTTTCCATGATGGAAGCCAATAATGGGAATCTGCAAAACTGCCATTAGGACAGAGTAAAACAGGAAACAACTTACTTTATCAGTGATCCAAAACACTGTCTGAATCTTCAGATAACACAGACTAAGTTCACTCCTAGATTTATCAATCCAGTCAATGACATTTTTATACACATTAAGCTGCCACATAATACGATCTGACACAAAAGCACTCAATAAGTATTTGCCAAACTAACATGAACTATAGAAGTCTTCTGAAACTTACAAAACTACATACAATATAAATGTCAGTATAATACATTCTACTGAAAGAGTCTTTTGAGGACCTATTCCTGTAGTTACAAAACACATCTGGAATAATACACAATTATAATACAAATACAACACAATAAAAGCCCAACACCCAATTAACATTGACTAGGGAAAGAAAAGCTCAAGGCAAAAGAATTAGGCTTGTATTTACAAAACTACAGGGGCTAGGTACCGGTAGGTCAAGAGAACAACACAGTATTGTAGTTACCATATTTTGCTGTGTATAATGCACTTCTATACATAATGTGCACCCACATTTTTGGCCCAAACTTTCAGAGAAAAAATCTTCTGTTTTGATTTTTTAATTCAAATTTTTATTTGTATATATTTAGGTACCGGTACTTGTTTTTTGTATTATAGAGAAATTTTAGCATATTATGGTATAAGAAATTTTATGTAACAAATAATTACAAAACACAAGATACAAGGTCAGGGAAAGGGAGGTGAGCAGCAGAGAAGGTAAAGGAACAGACAGGGGCCATGGATTGTGACCCAGAGCTGACAGAAGAGGGAGGGAGCTGGGAGCCTGGGAACCAGGGCCAAAATGCAACCCTGGGGATGTTGGAAGCCAAGAGCTGACAAGGGTGGAGGTGCAGGAGGCTGAAGTGTGGGGCAACCCTGGACAAGTTGGGGCCCCAGCCAAGGCAATTATCATATTCCAGGGTATTAATTTGCATACAGATATAATTACTGATTTCTAGAGTTACAGTTTTAACTCATAAGCATACATAGAGAAATTAAAAACATTTATATAGATATGAAATTAGTAATACCCATGTATAATGTGCATCCTTATTTTTCCCTCACAAATTTGGGCAAAGTCATGCACATTATACATGGCAAAATATGGTAAAGTGCATGGGCTCTGGAGCAACAATGCTTGGATTGAAATCCTGAGTCGCCCGCCCACTTACTTTGGAACATTACCTCTTGAGACCTATTCCTTATTTATAAATGGAATGATAATAGTACCAATTTACTGGATTGTTAGGAGAATGAAATTAATTAATCCATGTAAAGTGTTTAGAAAACTACAGTGAATAAATACTATTAGTATTGAAATTGTACTCAAACTTGCCTAATAACCTGAAGTAAATTACTACTGGGTTGAACCATATAAAACAGCTATATTTGTAGGTCGAAACAATTTAAATATCTACAAATTTTTAATGGTTCAACTGAATATAAAAGAAAGAACTGTGAAAACAAGTTGCTAAGAATATCTAGGGAACCCAAGCCCTAAAAATCTGGAGTCAACCTAATGTACTCACATAGCAGCTCTAAAATATAACTGAAGGAAAGAGATTTCTATAGCACGTTTTAAAACAAACCACAAATCAAATAATAAAGCATACAATTCAGTATGGCTGACCTCTAAAACAACCAATATGTTACAGTGGATTGATTTTGAAAGCTGAACTTATATTTTATATTCAAGTATCTATTCTCCTCTGAAATACAAAATGAATGTTCCCACAATTTCAAAAAGCATACACTGTACTGTTATTTATTAAATTTAAAAAATGCCTAATTTTGGTCACATGAACATTTTACCAAGCAAATACTGATTCGTAAGATTTTAATCCAAAAAAAACTAAGAAAAGTTTTTAATCAATAAAATTACTAGGATACATTTAAAATTCATAAATATCTACACTGATTTTAATATACAATTACTCTTATTTTCCTAAATACTTCCAGCAGGATAAATTTTTACAATTTAACATAGTATTATAATCTACCTTGAGGCTTGTTGGTCTCTTAAACTGAAATGAGTACATTAAAACCTTAAAAAATGATATCACAATTTCAAGACAGCCTGATATTACAGAAGTCTGTTTTATGCTCATCATTTAAATTTCTGCAACCTAACTATGAATTTTTAAATATGTTAAAATATGTAAGTAAAAATAATGCTAATATAAAGATATATCAAGCAGATAAAATATATCTCTATGATTACTAAATCAGATTATGATATCACAGATAAATGAAAAAGGCTGGCTCTTCTAGTAATAACCTGCCTATAAAGCAGCAATCTATATATTTCACCCCCACCCTTTAAAAAATATAATTGACATATAAATCACATACCATAAAAACTACCTTTTTAAACTGTATAATTCAATGATTTTTTAATATATGACCACTATTTAATTATAGAACATCTTCCATAAACTCTGTACCCAATAGAGTCACTCCCCATTCCTACCTCTTCCTAGCTCCTGGTAACTAAAATCTACTTTCTATCTCTATGGACTTGCCTATGTTGGATATTTCACATGAATAAAATCATAGATTATGTAGCCTTTTGTATCTGGCTTCTTGTACCTTAGTATAATGTTTTGGAGATTTATGCAGGCTAAGGAATGTATCAGTACTTCATGCCTTTTTATGGCTGAATAATATTCCACTGTAAAATATTCAATGTTTCCACCTTTATCCACAGGGAAAAGTTCTGAGACCCTCTCTAGTTGTTGCCTGAAAACACAAATAGTACCAAACTCTATATATACTGTTTTTTCCTATACAAACATACTTATAAAAAAGTTTAATTTATAAATTTGGCATGGTAAGAGATTAGCAATGATAATTACTAATAAAAAAACAATTATAACAATATACTCTAAGTTTATATGAATGTGGCCTCACTCTTGCTGATAACCAATCTGATAACCAAGATGGCTACTAAGTGATTAACCAGCCAGTAGCATATATAGCACAGATATGGGATGATTCATGTCCCACACACAATGGAATATGAGATTTCATTACACTATTCAGAACAGTACAATTTAAAACTTACGAATTATGGTTGCGTCTTGGCCTTTTGGCTAAGACCAAGTATAACACTTATGAATTGTTTAATTCTGAAATTTTTCATTTAATATTTTTGGAGCACAGTTGACCACAGGTTAACTGTAACTGTGGAAAGTGAAACTATGGATAAGAGAAAACTATGTACTACATTTTATTTATCCATTCATTGATTGATGGACACTTGGGTTATTTCCATGTCCTGGCTATTATGAAGAATGCTGCTATAAACATTCTTTATCATTCCACGCCCTTCAGCCCCTTTTAAAGGTATATGACAAAGTTTTAAAGTTAAAGCAAATCACAGAGGGATAACTAGCATGTCTTTGAAGACCCTAAAGATCTTGATACAATTTCAATTACTAGCATCTTCTTCAGGTATAGACTCTGCTCTTCCTTTTCATTAAGTGATTAATTTGAAGAAATGAAACAAAAATACCTCATCTACCTTTCGCAAACCATGAATAAGCAGAAAGCACAAGGTAATAAAAGTCAAAATATAAAATATTCTAAGTTTCTAACATTTACCTTATCTGATTTTTAAATCACATCTCAGATTTATATATCTCACATCTAACTTAAATATTTAAATAAGATTAAAGTCATTTGTTAACAATGATAAGATTACAAATTTATAATTGCAGAGCTTGACTAATACATGATTATATTTACCTAGCTGTACATTCTGACAGTTCAAGCTGTCTTCCTAAGACACTATGGCAAAAATTTCTCCTAAATAGCTGGATTAACATGATGGCTTTGAAAAGACTGAATGCCCTAATATTTACTTTTTGTAAATAAAACCACCAAATGATGCAAAATGTCCAAAATGGCAAAAATGACTGGATGTTAAAATTTACCCTATATGTTTGGGAACAAAGAATGTTTAAATTAATTAGTTGATTAAAAGTATTTTGATATAGGTCTCAAATCCATGCCTGAAAAATAACGACTATAGAGCTTTGATTTAAATCAGGCTTGTCTAATCCATGGCCCACGGGCTACATGCAGCCCAGGAGGGCTTTGAATGCGGCCCAACATAAATTTGTAAACTTCTTAAAACATTATGAGATATTTTTGCAATTTTTTTTAGCTCAATCAGCTATCATTAGTGTTAGTGTATTTTATGTGTGACATAAGAGAATTCTTCTTCCAGTGTGGCTCAGGAAAGCCGAAAAATTGGACACCCCTGATTGAAATGATATTTAATGTGGCCAAGAACTCCTAAATCAAGCTTGCCCAACCTGCGGCCTGCAGGTTGCATGCAGCCCAGGACAGCTTTGAATGCTGTCCAGCACATATTCATAAACTTTCTTAAAACATAATGGGATTTGATTTTTTGCATTTTTTGTTTTCTTTTGTTTTTGCTCACCAGCTGTCGTTAGTGTTAGTGTATTTTATGTGTGGCACAAGACAATTCTTATTATTCAATGTGGCTCAGGGAAGCCAAAAGTTGGAACACACCTGCTCTAAATGTGACAATTGGAAACAAGGGTTTATAATATACCCTTATCAACTCAGTAACTTTCAAGTCAGTAATAATTTTGTTTGCTCTACAAAAAAATCAATAAAAATGTTATAAAAAAAAAAAATACAGGGAAAGCTGGGATGCGGGTAAAGCGCTCGTTTTGAAGCCCCGAGGACCGAGGATCGAATCCCGGCCCCGGCCCATGCGGACCCACATGCTGAACTGGGGTGTGCCTCCAGTTCAGTTCTTGCCCGGACCTATGTGGGAGGCTCCTGGCCCAGTTCCTGCCCTGCGCAGCCCCGTGCCCGCCTGTGGAGTGAAACTATATGGAAAACTAATGTCAACTATGGAGACTGCTCTGGGCCCTCCCCCTTCTCTCTGTCTCGCTCTGTCTCGCTCTGTCTCTGTTTCTCTCTGTCAAAAATCAATAAAATAAATCTTTAAAAAAAAAAAATTATTTCTCTACAAAAAATGTTCACAACTTGGCCACCATGAACAGTGCTGCACAGAATGCTCCAACAAACTAAATACAGCATTCAAAAAAAAAAGGCAGTATTTTTTGAGACTGTAGAACTATACAATTTTTAAAAATAAATACTGTTTTGCAAATAGTAAATATTCTAAAAACCACTGTATGGTACTGCTGTTTTTTTAGTTAGAAATTTTTTACACCTATTATTTAAATTCAATTTTACTTGCCAATGAAGAAAAAACAGTAAACAATGCCTTTCTTTTTCTAGAAGTTAGTTGTACAAGAATTCTGTATTTTAAAATATACTTCTGGGGGAAGCTGGGATGGCTCAACGGGCTAAGTGCTCGCTTTGCAGCCCTGGAGACCGAGGATCGAATCCCGGCTCCGGCCCAGGTGGACCCATATGCTGAACTGGGGTGTGCCCCCTGTTCAGTTCTTGCCAGGGCCTATGTGGGAGGCCTATGTGGGAGGCCTATGTGGGAGGCTCCCGGCCTGGTTCCTGCCCTGTGCAGCCCCGTGCCCACCTGTGGAGTAAAACTATATGGAAAACTAATGTTGTTAACTATGGAGACTGCTTTGGGCCCTCCCCCTTCTCTCTGTGTCTCTCTGTTTCTCTCTCTGTCAAAAAAAAAACCACCACAATAAAAATAAATCTTTAAAATATACTTCTAATAAGCTCTTAAAGGAAAGTTTTTCATTTAAAAAAAAAAGAGGCTAGTGTTCTATAATCTCTCTTTGCTACAATTTTTAACTACATATTTAAACCAATTAAATCTAGTTTGTTATATATGTAGAATATCAAATATACTCTGGATCTAATATTTACTTCAAATTCAATAAATATCTCTTGAGTGATCTACTACATGCCTAACACGATGCTAAGCACCAGAGAAAAAATAACCGTTTTGGTTTTTCCTATCTTTCTCCCTCGTTGTCCGTATGGCCTACACATACAATCACTTGATGAAAGATGCCAGCAGGGGTGTACTACCTACCCTCATTTACTACACACTTGACTTAAATTTACACTCATGAACTATAAACTCAGAATTCAAATAAATACCAACTATAAAAAAATTCACAAGAATCTGTTTTTCTGTAGAGCCTCATCACTGAGCAGTAAAAATTTTCTCATATGCATCATGAAGGAAGATCCTTTTTCCATGTTGTTGGCAAAACTGTCAATCATCTTGATGAACAGCAAATAAATGAATGCCCAATGATGGGATTCTGTATTATCCTTAAAAAAGAAATCCATCAACTAAACATCAACAGGTAAATGTTTATACTCGACAGCCATCAATTTCAACTATCCATGCAAAGAGACAGGTGAGCTGGACTGGTAAACCTCGAAATTAGAGAAGTATTAATCGTCTGCTTCCAGCCAATATAAACAGATGTTATTTTTAAACAGGCAAAATCATCTCTTCCACTGAAATTTATTTGCAGCAGATAATGTTCTGTTACATTTTTAATCAAGCAGATGAAGTTACATTTAAATTGAAAATCTGCTTCACTCAACTAATCAGGCAAGTAAAATTCAAAGATGATTGAATGGCATTACACAGCACACTATTACGGCAGGTAAATTGGGAAATTTACCTGTCACACCACATAGCGTATTGTTCAGCCACTGCATCTGCAACTTAGAAGCAAAGAGCTAAGACAAAAAGGGAAAGGCATGTTAAACATACTTATAAATCCATCATATTTTATGAAAACATTATTAAGACTGCCAACAACAAAAAAATTTTTTTAAAGCAAAAGGAAAAAACACACACCACCTCTCTGGAATCAATGAAGATTTACATGGTTATGCTTAGCAGTTTCATGTAAATAGTATGCCTGGTTATTCTGAAGATCAAGATAGATCCCAGGCTAAAGGAAAAAAGCAAACATTACATCACAGCAAAATGCAAAGAAAAAATGATCACATACTATCAAGAATATGATGGTCAAACACAAGAAAGGTAAAAGAAAAACACTCAAGAAATAATAGATAAAACAAGAAACATTATACTGCTCTGCAAAATAAAATCACTGACTTCACTTATCAGTACAGGTCATTAATTTCATATACAACAAAAACACCACATCTAAAAAATTGTCAATTCACCTTATTTATAAAAAGCCCAGCCCATTTTAGTCTCTTGTAGTACCCTATATAATTGGAATGTTAAAATTTCTAATGTGTCTTCAAATTCACTTTCACACATATTAAAAACAAACAAACAACTTAATGGCTATTTCAGTTGTTTATACTGAAAACCAACATTTTCACTGATTAAAATTACTAATAAATTCAAATACTTTTGCTGAAACAACTGAACTTAATATCATCATTTATAACTTTGTGAATTATTCCAACATCATGCACCAACCAAGTTATATCATTTACAACTTACAGTCTATAAGTTAGCTGCATCCTCAAAACCTTATAAATACATAGGCTATGTGCTAACCATTGTCCTTTCTCTTTTCTTTCTTCCTTTTCTTTCTTTTCCTTCTACTTTCCCTCTTTTCTTCCTTCCTTCTCTCAATTTTATAATAGCTTATTTCTTTCCTTTCTTTTCCCATTTCTCCTCTCTGTCTTGAATTTTTTGGGGGGAGTAGAGGTACCAAAACTGTATATAACACTGAAATGTGCTCTAAATTATAAACACATAATGTCACTGTTCTATTCTTAATATGGTTTGAACACATCCTGATTTTCCGCTAGGAGTGATGAATTTAGATGAACATATCCATACCCTGTCATAAGTTAGTTAAAAAGTTAGCTAAAAACCTCACTCAACAGCATGGTGTCTGTACTATCAAGGCATCACTGTCAGTAAATTACTGGTCAGGGTTAAAACAGTTTAAAGTTTATAGAAAATTGTGAAGATAGTACAGAGAATTCTCATATTTCCAGTTTCCCCTTATAATTAACATCTTACATTAGTAGGTACATTTGTCAAAATTTATAAACCATTATTGATTATTATTGATTAAAATGCATATATTACTCATATTTCTTTACTTTTACCTAATGTTCTCTTTCTGTTCTAGGACCCCATCCAGGATAGCATATTGCATTTGTTAGGTCTCCTTAGGTTCCTCTTGGCTGTGACAGTTTCTCAGACTTTCTTATTTTTAATGACCTTGCCAGCTTTGAGAAGTGCAAGTCAGGTATTTTGCAGAATGTCCAACAGTTGAGATTTGTCTGGTTTCTTTTTTTCATTTGTTGTTTTTTTGTTTGTTTGTTTTGTTTTTAATGTTTAGGCTGGGGTTATGGGTTTTGGGAGGAAGACCACAGAGATAAAGTGCCATTCTCATCACATCATGTCAACTGTAAATGCTATCAACATGACATCACAACATCACTGATGATAGTCTAGATCACCTGTCTTATCATTGTTTTAATTTAGCCTCAGCCTTCACAAAAACTGCATTTACACTTTTCTAAACTCTATAATAATATACTGCTATTCTTCATTGTTGAAGATGACTATTTTAATAGCTACTCTCTTTAGGTGTGACTCATGGGAATGGAGGAATCGAAACACAATCCATCTGTGCTTCCCATACGATAACACAAAGATGAGTCTTTGAGTCACTACAGTCATTTTTCCAAACCCAGAGATATTTCTAACCTGACTCTGCTTTCAAAGTTGGTCTAAAACAGAGACTCTCAACTTGGACTGACCATTAGAATCATATGCAGAAGTTGTTAAAAATACTGTTGCCCAAGTCCCAATCAAAATTCGTGGACATCAGTGGTTTCAAAAAACTCTCCAGACTATCCATCTAGAGCCAGAGTAGAGAACCACTGGTCCAAGGCCTTAGCTCTGTATTGACTGTAGCAACTGAAAGCTGATGTGTCTTCCCAGGTACAGCACTCATAGCTATGCTATACTTTTGTGGGGTTTACATTTCTTATGTCTCTTCAATTCTTCCTGTGAAAGGCTATGACTTAAAAGAACTCTGCAACACAGGGACACTGTAATGCTATTTAAACACCAGTAGAGGAAATACAGTCAGAGGCAGAAGGAAGTGACAGACATTTAGAAACACTACTGATGAAAAGTATGCATATTCCAAGGTGAAAATTTCAAAAGGCTGGATACTAAACCACCAAAATAAAAATGTTCTAAATTCCCCAAAACACAGTGATGGATAAATGATTCATAATTGATCATTTGAATAAAAAATGTTTATGACAAGTATATATTGAAGGATATTTAAATTTAGCTTCACGCTTATGCCACTCCTAAGAATATATTCTTCTCTAACTAATATTTGTTTATGGCACTATTGAAGCGGTTGGGGTATTCACTATCTAGAAAAACAAATTATTTTCCATGAAAGTCAATATAACAACCTTAAGAATACCAGATCCTATGGTTTAATAAATATATACTGCCTGTTTTCTTATCTCTCCATGAGAATATAATATATAATATAAATGTCCTCATTCTTCAAAGCTCTTATCTTCTCTCCTTAAACATTTAACAACATATGTATAAACTATATCTGACTTGGAACTGGTACCTCTGAACTAAGGAATCTTGGTCATTGTTCTGTTTGACAGCATACATCTCTTAGAAATAAAAACTGTTTCCCTAAGTTAAATAATAGTAATATCATATCTACTTTTAATATATCAAACAGCATCAGATCATTTCTAAACTTTATCCCTGAGATTTTATAAACTCAAAAACTCATTTTTAAGGAATATCTCTATAATAAAGTCAAAGCTATGTATACACTAAACATTTCTGTTCTTAAATTTTAGAATTAAGTATTTCCTCCTCAAAACATGTTTTTGTTTGTTTTTATTTTTTCTTGAGAAAAAAAGTGGTAGGCACCTTCTTAGCTTTAATTTTTAAAGAGGTGTTCACACCTCTATAAAAGATATATTTATAAGACAACCGGTAGAAAATATATACTTGGTTCTTTGCAAAGATGACTGGCCAGATTAAACTCACTTTGGTCAAAAAAACACTAATCAAACAGAACCATCAAAGTTATGGGCACACTTAATACAATTCAATTTGGAGATTTCAATTAAAAAATTTAAATCAGTAACCTTTTATATTTGGCTAAAGAGCACATTAAAATAATTCTTTTTTTAAATAATTGTTAAGTTTATTGGGGTGACATTGGTTGGTAAAAATTACATAAGTTCCAGGTGTACGATTCTTAACTTGCTCAACATTAGAAATTTACATACAAGGCTGACAGAGAAACATCAAAGGAACTGCTACCACCAATGAACTCATTAAACTTGGCAAGAAAGGTAAAGTTAACAGGGCACCAAGAAGGCAAAACAAGACAATCTGACAGAATCAGGGGTCATAAGAACTTCTGTGAAATATTTCACTGCCTCGAAATTTTTTGAAAAAAATATAGCAATAATTAAAATGAATAAAAAATGCAATTCAGAATTTAGAAATTTTCTTTATAGTCTATTTTGTATCCAAAGGAATGCTAACACATATACACAATAAAAACATTCTTTGGAAACAAAAACCCATGTTACAAAAGTCATTAGACAATGATAAAGAAAATCAAATTTATCTTAAAGAATTTCTGGAGGGGAAGCCAGGATGGCTCAGTGAGTTAGGCACTCACTTTGCAGCCCTGGGGACTGAGGATAGAATCCCTGCCCCGGCCCTGGCCCGTGCAGACCCATATGCTGAACTGGGGAGTGCCCCCAGTTCAGTTCTCACTGGGGTGAAGACCCCGGCCCAGTTCCTGCCCTGTGCAGCCCCACAAGCCCACCTGTGGAATGAAACTATGAGGAAAAACCGATGATGTGCAACTATGGAGACTGTTCTGGGCCCTCCCCCTTCTCTCTGTCTCTGACTCTGCATGTCTCTCTCTCTCTATCAAAAACAATAAATAAATCTTAAAAAAAAAAAAGAATTTCTGGAGCCTATTAAATTACAGAATCAGCAATGTTGGATAACCATGGAAATT
The DNA here is from genome assembly GCA_004027555.1 of Craseonycteris thonglongyai. Lineage (NCBI taxonomy): Eukaryota > Metazoa > Chordata > Mammalia > Chiroptera > Craseonycteridae > Craseonycteris > Craseonycteris thonglongyai. The sequence goes on from PVKE010001756.1 coordinate 89,296, forward strand.
AGAGTTAAGATCAAGCATCCTTAGTAACATTCCTGCTGACCTCACTCTAGGTCAGAGGAGCTGGCATACATCGGACTGGTAAGAGTCTCAAGTCTTCCAAACATCACTCAGGATGACAAATCACCCCAGCAAGTAGGTTCCATAGGGAAATATGTGGTCCCATTCTCATAACAAACATTTGTGTATTTTTAGAAGGAGTTTTGCCAGAGTACCAGAATTTTAGTTAACAAATAATTCCTTCCAGACATCAATGGGATGCTCCCCTCAAGTTGATACCAAATCTCAATAGAAGATAAAGATTATATCCTAAGTAGACCCAGACATTTTTAAGTCTACTATAGGTAGGATCCTGACCATAACCCTTGTATTTTGTTTCCTGATGAACAGAGGACCCTAGTTAGACCTTCCAGTTTATTTACTGTTAAGACCAAGATGACTACCTAACACAACAACAATAACAGGAACTTGTTTCAACAGTTCAAAGAACTGCTACAGAAACTGCATACGATTGGAATGATGTCTCATAAAACACAGGTCCTGGCCCTTTAAAATTAATTTCTTAATTTATTGAATCCACAAATACATGCTGAGTACTTTATGTGATTCATTTAACTGGGCATCATGGAAGATATGCTAAACATGTTAGAATATGCCAAAATATAAGGAGATCCCAAAAAGAAAGTGAACCCCCATTTTTCTAATAAGCACATATAAAACTAAGTTTTTTGGCATCCAAATATATAAACCTTTAGAGGTACAGATGAAATAGCCTAATGCGCACTATAACACAAAGTCAAACCTCAAAAACTTATTAGACACAAATCAAGCATCAGTACTAGGGGGATGTCGGGATGGCTCAGTGGGTTGAACACTTGTCTGGCAGCCCCGGGTTCGAGGATTGAGTCCTGGCCCTGGCCCATGCAGACCCATATGAACTGGGGTATGCTCCCAGTTCAGTTCTCACTGGGCTAAGACGCCAGTCTGGTTCCTGCCCTGCATGGCCCTGCCCTCACCTGTGGAATGAAACTATGTAGAAAACTAATGATGTGTAACTATGGAGACTGCTCTGGGCCCTCCCCCTTCTCTCTAGCTCTCTCTGTCTCTCAAAAACAATAAAAATAAATCTTAAAGAAAAAAAAAGAAAAGAATGAGTACCAGACTTCTGCTTCCACTAATAAAAATACAAAGTACCGTATTTTCCGGCGTATAAGACGACCGGGCGTATAAGACGACCCCCTAATTTTACAGTTAAAACATAGGTTTAGGCCTATATTCGCTGTATAAGACGACCCCCCACTTCCGAGGCTGTAGTCTTATACAGCGAATATAGGCCTAAACCTATGTTTTAACTGTAAAATTAGGGGGTCGTCTTATACGCTGGAAAATACGGTAACAGGGATGTGATATACCAGCCCACCTGAAACTACCAGCCCACCTGAAACCACCGGAAAAAAGAAAAGAAAAAAAAAAAGACAAAACAACAATGTTTAAGGGACTGAATGTCAGGCGATAAAGGACAATAAAATTGCTGAGAGACAGGTGGGTGAGCCCTACCACTGCCCCAGCTTATTTCCAATTTCCAGGCCACAGTAAAGGAAGAGAAAGGAGACCCTGACAAACAGCAAGAGTTTAAGACAAAGAGCTGAGAGCCCAGTGAGACCAAGGCAGATAAATTCAAAAAATATTATAACAGAGGGGACAGAAACAATCACATAGATCTCCAGAGGGTCCCACTGAATATTTAGTACAGTATCCAACACATGTGTAAGAAAACTACATGAGGCTAGGGAAAGAACCATTCAAAAAGATTAGACATAATAGGACTAGGCACCCACCCAAGGATCGGAATAGTGCTTGTTTCTACCAGTCAGGCTGCAAAATCTCCTACTTCATGGGACACTGGAGAGAACTCAAAAGGATCTTGCCTCAGTAGTAGAGAATATTTAGCCCTAGACTAAACATTCCCCTGTTTCCATCTGACAAATTTAATTTTTGTGTCACAATGTCGAGAATATTTATAAGAATATAAAAATAATCAGTACCAAACAAGTTAAAATTAATATCTGGTACCTAATTAAAGACTAGAAGGTATGCAAAGAAGCAGAAAAATATGACTCATAATGAAGAGGAAAATCAGTCAACTGAAACAAACCCAGACTTGAAAGAGATGTTAAAATTAGGAGACAAGAACATTACAACAGTTGTAATAAATGTATTCCTTATCTACAATAAATTAAGTATAGACTTGGAAGATAGCAGAAAAAGAGACCTATATCAAAGTTTACAGATAGAAGCTACAATATTTCATATTAAAAATACACTGGATAGAATTAGTGTCGGATTAGAGAATGCAAAGAAAAGATTCATGAACTTGAAGACACAGTAATGAAGAACTATCTAAAATAAAAAGAGAAATAAAAAAAAATAAAAATAATGAAAACCGCCTCAGTGAGCTGTGGGACAATTACAACTTAACACACATGTAACTGATATATCCAAAGGGAGAAGAGACCAAAAATATCTAAATAATGGCTAAAATTTTTCCAAATATAACCTAAATAACAACTTTAGGGGGAACACTTACCAAGAAAGGCCATATTCTGGGCTATAACACAATTTTCAATAAACTTAAAAGGATTCAAGTCTTAAAAACTGTTATTTGAACACAATGCATTAAATTAAAAATCAACAACAGAAAACTTCTGGAGAGCAAGTAACATCCATTGTAAAATGAAAATGAAAATAATAAAGATCACAGCTAAAAACAAAAAATTAGAAAACTAAAAAAAAAAAAATCAAAGAAACCAAAAAAACAAAAGCAGGTTCTTTGAGGGGATCAATAAAATTGACTTCCTTGGGGATGCCAGGATGGCTCAGTGGGTTGATCACTCACCTTTGCAACCCGAGGTCCAAGAACTGAATCTGAGCCTTGGGCCATGTGGACCCATATGCTAAACTGGGGTGTGCACCCAGTTCGGTTCCCACCTGGGTGCGCCTCCCATGTGGGAGGACCCCAGCTCTTGGGGGCATGCCTCCCATGCAAGAAGCCCCATGCCCAGTTCCCATCCCATGCGGCCCCCTGTCCACCTGAATGAAATTATATAGAAAACTAATGATGTGCAACTATGGAGACTGCTCTGGGCCCTCCCCCTTCTCCCAGTCTCTGTCAAAAACGATAAAAATAAATCTTTAAAACAATAAAATAAAATTGACTTTCAGAAAATGCAAAACTGATCTACTGTGACAGAAAGCAGTGGCTCCCCCGGGATAAAGAAAGATATGGAAAGACAGGAGACAAGGATTACAAAGGGGCATGAGGAAACTTCTGAAGGTTTTAGATTATCTTGATTTATGGTAATGGTTTCCTGTGTGTATACATGTAACAAAAGTTATCAGTACATTTTAAATGTCAATTGTATATACCTTAACAAAGTTTAAAAAAAAATAAAAGTACCACTTTGCTAATGGTCACCTATATCAGGGGTGGCCAACTTTTCTGTATATAAGATCTACTTTTTATCTTAAAAGTGTGTCGCGATCGACTTGTTGTCATAGGCGTAGTCTAAGGGGGAAGAAGGGGTGTGAAATGCATACTATGTTTATACACTGTGTTTCAGTATAAGGTGCATTCCAGCGAGGTTATGGGGAGATAAGTAAAATATATGTTCAAAACTATTTTTTATTTTTTAAATCACTTATTATGTTTTCGAGATATAGGCTCATGAAGAAAATAAATTTCCAGACCCAACTTTTGATAGCAGCATTCCGTACTTGTGGTACCTAAAAAATTCGATTTTCCGACACTTTTTCAAGATAGATTTTTACTAACTTAAAATGCAATTTAATTTTTTTATCAACTGCAATGTATAAGTTGTACTATTTGTTCGTAAATATGAAAAAGTTGTTATAAAAATGCACAGTATGGCTGATAATTTGATTTCAATATTTCACTTTTGCGTTTCTTTTGGGGCCAGGAAAATTTATCATGAAAGAATAATATGACTTTACTTTTTGCTAATCTATCAATAGCTCACTGAGTACACCTCATACTGAAATATAGATATACGGCTTATCTACCTACGTAAAAAACAACAACAATAATTATTTAAAGGGCCAAAATACTCACGTCCAGGGGAATTAAAAGAACATGGATAATTATTAACAATATTTATTAATTCAAAGTAGCTACAGATAGACAGATTTAGAATTTACTTTGTTGCCTTAACATTAATGGGAAGACTGAGTTTGCATGTCTCTAACCAAGGAATCATAATTAGGTGTATATCCTGACAAAGATAATAATAATGAGTCTTCAGTATGGGAATCAGTCAGGACAGAAC